>WSYH01010792.1:0-22341 GCA_036426205.1 Ascaphus truei
CCCTTTGTGAAGACCATCATATGGTCATGGGTGAAGAGGGCCTGGACGCGAACTTGGTCACATGGCGGATTATATAGATACATCCTGTTGTTTGGAGGGCACATTAGAATAATCTAGATTTTTGTTCTTTTTATCCTTAGATCCATGATCTGAATGGTTAACATTTACGGTCCCTATAGTGGTTCCACTGTCAATACTTCTTAGATTTTACCCATCGACATAGATGTATAATCATATTAAAAAACCAAAAACTACTTCAAAAGATGTGAGCTAATAATTTTATATGCAATCCAGTTGCCAGTTCAATAAATGGATAGTCAACATCCCCTAAACGGTCAATACCGGCCAGATTGAAACGCAACTGTACTGACAATTATATATTTAAAGAGCAATCCACTATTCAACTAAGAAATTAAACATAAGCAATTATAATACTAGTAATGTTAAACGGCACTTGGCAAAATTAATCTAAGAGTCTAGAGAATCTATGTTGTCCCTGCTACAAAAGGGTTAAAAATAAAAATTCCGCTCAAAGGTGCCCTTTATTACAACAATTCAATAAAGATGCTATAAAATACCAAAATTCCTAAATGCACACTGGCCTATTGTTAAATACCCTGTCTTAGGATCACTAATTACCAATAGAGTGCAGAGGTATAATAGAAAGCCCCAAATATAAAAAATAAACTTTAAGGCTCCCGTGCGCTATAGGAGAAACTGGGTAGCCCACCATCTACTCTGGTTAGATGCCCCTAAAGACGTTTTTTTTAATTGGTAAGACTTGCACGCCTGCCAATATAGCTCCATTGTAGGAGAGTTTTCTTTCCAATACTACTACCAAACAAAATCATTCAATCAACACAAACATGTTATTGTAGATCTAATTTGATTCGTAGTCTAACTTCTGGAATGTAATTGTTGGTTACCACATATTTGGGTAAACTATAACGTCCCCTTTAGAACTCGTCATATTAGAACACTTTTGGGATATAAAAACACAATATAACCACACACTAGTTTCAAAACCATTTTTTATTATTTCCATAATTCCAGAACCCCAGGGTCTCACCTTCAAAGCTACGAGCAGTAATGCTACATTGCGAGGGGCAAGCTAAATGCTACATTCAGGGTAATTGCCCTAATTAAAAGGGAATCGTAATTGGTCCTACGAACTCCAAACCACTTTCCCCTTAGGCTTAAATCTAGAATTGGTATCAAACGTTCTTTGTTTGTGACCTAACTTCAAGTTCTCTATTTTATCTCTTAGATCTTTCTGATCTCTATTAAATTCTTATGAATACAATAGTGTTTCTTTGCCAGATCGCCTATAATTATGTGCTATACTTATAGTATCTTTCATACTATCATCGTTGATAAATATGTTTGTATGTTTTAATTTTTAAACTCTTAATAATAGTTGACTTTTATTTGAGCTCCACATATGTCGATGTGGAGAAATTATGTCCCTAATATCGGGCAATCTTTAGCATACTCTACAGACTGATATTCCATCATCTTCTTTTCACCGTATCAGTAGATAGTTTAGGGTTTAAACCAGCCCCTGAACTACCACTGTCATCGACCCCTGCATGACCTGAACGAAAGTGAAACGCGTAGAGTGACGCTGACAGATGATCCACAACCGCTGACCGGAACCTAATCCCCTAGATCCCTCTGGATGCTCATAGTCCGGATTGCTGAACACACCTGTGAGACGCACGCCAAGCAGAGAGGCACTCCAGTGGGAAGCAGAAAGTTTATTCCAACTGCAACGCCAGAGATCGATTGTGTGAAATCTAGATGCGTGTAACCATCCTAACCATGTGAGTGTATTGTAATATAACTTACCTTTTAATAAAATTCCTACGTCTTGCACTTTTTGGTCTTCCGTTTATCACTAAAGGTACCAACGTGCACACTCTCCGTCTGAGGGCTGACAAATCAATTTCACAATCTACACGCAGCGCGTCCATCACTTAAGATACCTTAACGCCATTGATATAATCCTCATTCATGATATTGCAATATTCTATAGAGACCCTGAGAAGACATCCACGTATTTTATTGTAATATATTGCACTATCAAGTCTTTTTATTTGTTTCACATGTTATGCGCTTCCAACGAACACATTCCTTCCAAACTTCTCGCATGATTGAGAGAGCAATCCTCCACTGGGTCCAAGCAGCATTCAACGAATTGGTTTGTATTATATTCATTTTGTTTTTTACCATTTTGCATTGTTATTAACACAAACACTGTTCTTTATTATAATTAGAGCGCCCACTAATTGAAATTTATCTTTCACGTTGTAACAACATCATGACATTCGTATGTAACAGGTTGACACAGAGGTGTTACAATCAAAGAGACTAGTTTGTTTTGTTTAAGTTGGGCCGAAGGTTTAATTTTGATTTTGACAGAAGGTTGTTTTTGGATCCGTGGGTATTGCCCTTTAAATTACCCCCTGCTTACGTTTTTCTCCGGTACCTATCAAGTTAAGGAAGATACGATGTCATTCATTGTTTTATTTGCAAAACAATAAGCTGTTCTCCTTAATCATTATGATACTGCGCTCAAGGGGGGACCCAGAGATATTCTCGACAAGTACCGTGGACCACCCAGACAGGTGCGTAAGACAACACGTGTACCCCTCTGAGTGCTAAATTATGTACTTTAAAACAGCTTAACTGTTCTCAAATTGTCAATCAGTATTATCCATATGTGGATCTATTAATTGTGCAACAATACCTTAGGTAATGGTGTAAAGGCTTGTATATTTTAATGGTATATTTTTGGGTGGGGGTGCCACCAATTGGTAACCTGGATTCCCGTGGACACCCGCGGACCCTTTGGCCTCCCACAGACCCACTCGCGGCGAACCCCCGTGACCCTCCGCAGGGTGGTATCCGGGGGGGATCGCGGGACCCGTGGGACCCCCGGCCAGTCCTTCAAGGACCCCCCACGGGGTGATCCGGGGACACACCCACGTGACCCCAGCCTCCTTCGACCACCTTCTTTGTCATCCGGTTTACCCCGCCGGCCTTGTGTATGTGATGGTGTGGCTGGCTCAAAAATTTTAAAAACAAAGAAATTTTTTTCTAAGTCCAATTCTTTTTCCGCCTTCTTGGTGCTTGCGTGTTTTTGTTCGCGGATTTTTAAAGACCGTCTCTTAGCGTAGCTTAGTAAATAATTCCAGAAGAAGTGGCAAAACATCTGCTTATTTAGCTGATCATGATGGTTTGTTGGACTTAGAAAAATTTCTTGGGAAAAGGGCTGTTTAAGAAACGGAAAGTGTCTGTTAGCGCTCCTCTGTGGGTGTGCGCTGAGTGGCAATATGCAGTTCACTAAGGCACTTTCCGCTCTTAAAGCCACTTTAACGGAGCTTAGTGCCTAGCCCCCTATGGGTCTGATGAGAATGGCCAAATAGATCTTATGCTGATATGATATTTTTCACAATGAGAATCAGGCCTTAATTCGGGTTTGGAGCTAAGTTATGAAACATGAAAAAAAGAACAGATACGACAATCACATACTGCA
The DNA here is from genome assembly GCA_036426205.1 of Ascaphus truei. Classification (NCBI taxonomy): domain Eukaryota; kingdom Metazoa; phylum Chordata; class Amphibia; order Anura; family Ascaphidae; genus Ascaphus; species Ascaphus truei. Next base: position 3,539 of record WSYH01010792.1, read on the forward strand.
TTCAACTCTGAATTCCTTCGTGTACATCTGGTCGGCCCCCAAAGGCGGACGCGTTGATGGGGCTCCAAAGCGCTGGCTCCCCTCTTTCACCATGCCGTATTGTGCTAGGGTTAACTTTACTTGTACTTCTGGTGGAACGTCAACCCCTCCCACGGAATGTTACTGAGCCAAAGGAAAAAGAACTTTGAATTCACACAGTGTATTCAATCTGAAGCCCGTCAAGTGTACATCTGCGTCACCCCAAAGGCGGAAAGCCTTTGGGCCTTAAGGCCGAAGGGCGTCGAAGGGTTGGAGCCAATTTCGGTGGTGTTAAAGCTTCTCTATTTCATTCAACTTGAACCCACCAGCCCTTTTATGAATTACCCCCTCGTTTCTCCATTTCCAACTCTATCTGTCCAGGAAATGTCCTTGAATTGACATGTATAACCTCTGTTCTTTTTAATGTAAACCTATATTTTACACCCAGTGTCCCCCCGATCTTGGGCTCTCTCCTTTCACTTCCTCCCTTCCCTCTCAATCTCGCTAACAGTTGGGAGAGTTCGGTGGTTGCCGGGCGCGGATCGGTGTCCCCGGCGCTTCCGCGGAATGGTCGGGAAAGGTTCCCCGCATCTTTGTTAGGTGCCACCTGCACCAGGGTCGCAGGCATGCCCATTAGGTGCTGGAGATGCAGTGGCCATTATAGAAATGGCTTGGTGATTGGAGGAACTTACATATGCCAGGTATGTCGGTGCAGACAAGCAGCCAGATAGGCTCAACATGTTCAGCTGCCGGGAATTAGATAACATTTGGTGCTCCTGAGACCACGTCACGTCGGACCTGGGACAGGATAGGGGTAGGTGGTGTGTGCAGGTGTCAGTGCATCTGCCTAGGCCAGTACCCCCCTGTTTAGGCCCACAGCTGGCCGGCCGAACTCCCTCCCCTGTGTGCTTTGTTACTGCAGGGACAAGTGCCCACTATCAGTCAGATAGGAACACTGCCCCTGAGAGACCCAGAGCATAGGGACAAAAGCCAGGATTGCGGGCTGCATCCTGGATCAGGGGTGATCTGGGACCGATCATCATCATGCTATCAGAGACTATTAAAGTGGTAACCGAGCCATGAGGATCCACTCACTGTACGAGGCAGAGTGGTCGTCGGCTTCCTCAAACAGATCAGTGTATCCCATCCATCACCCGGCATCAATCTGCACGCCCCGGGTGTAGGATCACCCGCACTACCAGCACAACACATGCACCACAAACACTTTAGTTGAGCGCGCTGTACCACACAATTTGGGTGGGGTATATCTTGGTACACCATGTGCTTGGGTTGTGCCCAACGGCCCTTTAGATACGTTGGGGATTGTGACTCTAGGGTGGGGACGCGCTTAGTTGGAGAGTAAAGACCGTGCATGGCCTTGTTTGTGGACTGTATAATATGTTCCTTATGTTGCCTGTAATAAAAACTGTTCTCTTTTTACTAAGTGTGTGTTTTATTGCATGAGGTCCGTAAACGAGTTATATCTCCTATAGATCCATACAGGTGGGGGCTATCACCAGGTTCTCAGCAGCGGGAGCTTCAGCCTCCTGTGCAGCCACAGGTTTGCACCGCACCGACCACCAACCCATAGCCAGGCCAGTCTCCTCCCAGGGGGTGGAGGAGTGGCCTACATATATGTTATACACGTCTTGCAAACAATACTTGACAACGAGTATTACTCAATTTTCTTTCCTGGTAAACATATTTTTTATAAATAAAAAAAACATTATTTCTTTGTTCTTTTTTGTCATTTCGTCATTCCTTTTGGTATGTTTCATTGGCACGTGTATGCCTTTTGTGTTTTTATTTCATATTCATTATGTGGTTACTGGAACATACAGATGTAGCCCAGAATTACTGTCTTTATACTGTGCAAGTACAAACCAGACTCTCTCACACCACTCCGTCATCTGACCGCTGATACCTGTGGTCTCGTTCGTCTATGATATATTTTTTGCATTCGAGTATGTCTTGCTAGGTGATGCGATCGGCGTACTTGTGTGCGGTGGCCTATGGAATGGCACAACTAGACCGACTGTTCTAGGACTCATTCACTATTTCGGTGGCAATTGTTCAGTGTACAACAATAACGGTAAGCATTGTGGGCCATTTTGAAGTCGCATACTCACGAGCCTTTCATGTGGTATATTAGCACTATGTGTCTCCTAATAGCTAATATCTTGCACCGGTTAAGCTTTGAGCCAAATTACGTTGTTCTAACTCCTATTCTGGTCATTGTTCAATTAAATGACTGGTAACCTAATCCGGAAGCCTCACAATCGTTGCCCCTACATGAAACAACGTTCCCGTCTGTTTGCTGCTAATGTTCAATATCAATACTTTTAGCCTTGAGTTAAATCAGCTGCCATGCTGCCACTTCCACCCCCCCCCTTTAATCTTTGCAGTCAATACATCCACACAATAAGTGTAACCCATGTTCTCCCCTGCCCTCTGGGAGATTTCACTGCTATATGGTGTGGGTGTGGTCATACCGCTGGCTCACGTTAACGGCTTCTGGGGTAGTAATTGATTGTACTCACGGTGACAGCGCTTCAAATCCTCCCCTGTGACACACTGAAGTTGCTAGGGTGGGAACCAGGTATTATCTACCTGGTGTTCTGCTCTAACATGGCTTACTGCCAGGAGACAGGACAGACTTGTAAGCCAGAAACACCAGTCCTGCTACATAAGTAAAACATACACAACCCTATAGCCAGTATTGGAACCCCCTAAATAACCCAGAATAAAACCACTATATATTATAAATATATTATATATATATACTTAATATAATACTCTCATTCTCATCTACTCTATATTCTCACTTTCTATACTAGGCTGGTTATTTCTATCATCTACTATATATTATAGGTTATACTATATATGGTGGTCAAGAGGAGTGCTTCTCGAGAGGCAATATTAATATTAAAAAAACCAAGACGAAACATAAACACGACAGAGCTCAGTGCTCCCATCCATTAACACGATAAACGGTACGTATATATATATGATATCTGATATCTTTTTGAATAAAATGGTCTTTTAGTTTAACTCTTTGGCCAAAAGTGGTGTAAGTCCTTGAGCCCCTCCAGGCAGATCACGTTTCAAGGTATCCTAACACGTAATATAAATTCTTAAACCTGTACATTAACCAGGACAACTGATTTATAATAAATCTGTCAAAATTGTTGCATATTCTAAGTCTGAATTGAAGCTCTTATTAACCTGTACATTAAACAGGAACAAGCACTCTGTATTAGATTGGTCACAATCAACTGTAATGCAGGTTCCCATGAGTGTGGAGGTGAAAGTGGGAGCGAGCTTTTAACCAGTTAAAAAGTTGGAAGGGGGCAGGCTCCAACCCTGGAATGGAGAGCCACCCTCCAAATCAGCCCGGCAGCTGAACTAAATTGCAAAACCTACGAACCCCTTAAGCTCATATTGACCCCCAGAAATACACAGCAATATATTATATATATATATCTATATATATATAATATATATATTATATATATATATATATATATATATATTATATAAATCCTTATATATCTAATCTATATATATAATCTTATATCTAGGCTCTCCGATACCGTGTGACGTCAGATATCAGATGGCAGCACTCCAGAAGATAGTCAAAAAAACGTGCATTTAATGTAGACTAGTAAAAAAAGCCAAACCAACCGTATTCAGGATCCTCCTCCACACGGGAACCTTTCTCAAGTGTATATAACAAACATAGTGAGTCATGACACATATATATAGGACCCTAACAACCAAAGCACAACAGGTGCAACACATGGAATTAATGTATTAATCACTTACATGCTGTATCAGGACTGCCCAAAGGCACCAGCGCTGCCAATGACAGTGAGAAACGCTGTTACACTCCTGCCACTAGGCAGTGTTAACTGCGCATGTGGTGATGGAGTTGAGTGTCGAGTGCTAGACTCCTGTCACACTGGTGCCGAGCCAGTGGAGGGCGCATCAGGCAATGGAAATAGTATTTACTATGGGACACGGCGGCATAGTGTGAGCATAAACAGTGTGCAGGAAAGATTGGAATGTGAGACTGTCCATAGATTAGCCTTGCGCATGCCGAGAACCTGCCTGTAAATAATAAAATAATGCGGAACTGTGCGGCTCACACTAAGCTGATGCGCTTGGGCCTCATGGCTGGCACAATGAAGTTTGTTGTGGGAGACCTAGCACATGGTTCCTGAACTTGTAGAGCCGACCTGCGTCACGAAAATGAGTGCTGTTTACCCATGTTTATGGGCCATGAGAACTTATTAGGGAACAGTGAGGGGAGCCAATGCCATATGTGCAACTGACAATGATATTAATAAATAATAGCAAGCGGATCAAATCACTTAAAAAAACGTCTGCTTCTCTGCTAAAACAAAGAATGACTCTGGACCATGCAAGCAACCCCATAATGATGACCCATAGTAAAATTGATAAGCTGTGTAACCAGCAGACTATGTCACCCGAAGGTAAGTCTGATGCACTGCATCATTAACAAAGCTGCACATAAAATGTGTGAGTAGAGCTAATATTAATGGGCTATCAAGAAAAGGACGTTGGGTTAGCCCCTGCACAAAGATCAGCATGGAAAATGTTGCAGTCCACCAACAAACAAACACCAATGTAACAGTGCAATACAGTGATACCCAACATATGTGAACTATAAACTGAGATGAGCTGGAGCACTTAGCTTATATCATACACTTTGTTATATACTTGTGTGTTGGACCAGCACCAACAATTATGGATGGACCTTGTATTAATAAATTACACCACTCATTGCCCTAATACTCTAATCAACATCAATTAATGGGGTAAGTGTTGAATATAGCCTTCTAAGATAAACATTATCATATGAGGCATGACAGCTGTCATATTCAAAATCTGACAATTTGGCGGTGGCAATCGTGGTGTCTATTGGCTATGTAAAGTAATTACGTGTCTAGCATAAACAACGCTGCTCTCTCATAATGAGGTGTATAAACATTAATTGTGGTGATAACCAATACTCGAGAGACAGAATAAATCCTGTAGGATTGATGTGATAATGTGTGGGCCGCATTAGTAATGCAAGCCCCTCCAGTAGTAAGCTGATCTTAGGGCATGAGATCATGAGAGTAAGAACTTCATTGATTAAAAGCAACTAGGTCCCGAGTGGGCTCCCGTGACTGTCATGATAGATAGCTCAAAGGAAACAGCTCAGTCGACAAATCTTCATTCAGTACCGTCGTGGACTTAATGTGTCCAATTTTGTAGATGGTCCGGGCCTCCAATTGAAGGAGACTTGTTGCGGTCCCCACCCTGGGGGACAGTTGAACTTGTGCATAGGCAATGCACCGTAGAGTGCGAGACTGTGCTGTTTTTCTTTAAAATAGACAGCCACCGTTTGTTGTGAGTCCTTCCTTATTGTACGGTGTCTGCCAAAGGCCTTCCTGATTTGCAGACCGATGTAAACGGAATGAGGCGTTCCTTAAGCATCCTAATTGTCTTGCCAGTACTACGCCCCAAGGCCCGTGAAATACGATCCACGGACTATTAAGAAGTCCACATCATGAAGAGTTCCTTGATGTGAATACGATGTCCATGATGTTGAATGTGGGAACTTTTGTCCAAGCCCCATATCTCTGGCAGTGACACATCCTCCTCGGCTTTATGCACTCCAACTGGTCTAGTCAACCAGGACTGTTTCTTGCTGTATTTGCGTGGGTCGGCCCTTGGGTCAGCAAGTCTCTCCCAACATTGGACATCTGGCGGTAGCAAAACCGGGAGGGTCCTTGAAAACCTGGTCCAATTTGCTTGTCCTTGGCCAAAAATGTCGATGTGTGCAAGATACTGCATCGATGAACCTGACGCTGTTGTATAAGTGCTTTTAATATTAAAGCGGAGATTGTCACTTTCTCTTATCTTGCGTGTTTTAGCAAGGTGTTCTTTGGATCACCTCTTGCCTTTTCCATGCCGATTGTCCCCTCTCCCGGTCCCGTATGCCACGTTCCATGAGGATTTTTCTTCAGTCTTCAAGTGCTCTCTAGGCTTTGATGGTTCACTATGTGACTCTGATTCCCCTCAAAATTGTGAGAAGGGTAAATCCTTGCTTTCATTGGTGCCGGATGGTGGTGCGGTTGCCAAGTATGTATTTTTATTCCACAATGCTTTGATTTGCGGAACAGCCTCGTTGGCTAAATGACCATTTTTTTGTACACAAAATTAAAAATGTGTCTAGAAAGGCTAATCCTCGGGTGCTAACAATATGTGAAAGCGTAATGGTAGTAGTAATGGTTGTAGTGTATCTCACAAATAATGTAAGTACTCTGGCCTCAGTTGCCCGACCAAACAAAACAAATCGTCTATGGTAGCGAAAAAACTTAAACCAGATATTTACCTGTACTTGGATTGTTTGAATAAAATGTCACATCATGAGGAGTCCATAATAGATGGCATGAAGATGGGGCCATTTGGACCCCTTGCAGTGGCCAATAAGCTGCAGGAAAAAATTATTTTCAAACTTAAAATTTTTATGGCAGGATAACGTCCATGTATAACAGCAAAAAATCGATGAGAGGGCCACATGTGCATAAAGCTCATTAAATGTTCTCGTGCTTGCTTGAATGCCACAGATGATTAATGTTGGTATATAGGCTTGCACATCCATTGTTGCCAAATGTAGTCAGCAGTATGTTTGTGCAAGTAGCTATTATTATAGAACAGGGTGTCTTTGTCTAATATTTGTCATTTTGAAGAGACCATTGGTTGCAGAAAAAGAAGGTCGTTATCCCTATGGGTTCCCGCGTCAGCATCAACCAACTATGGCAGGGGGGACCCCAATTCTTCAAAAACTTAGATACGGGATTTTCAAACAAATTTCTTTGACTTAATGATTTTGGTCTTTGGATCATTGGCATCAAGAAGGAGCTGACAAAGATCAACAAATCGAGACATACTAAAGAGTATGGTGGCCACATTAGACACTGACACATCTACTGATTTGCAGGATAAAATCCAGAATACCATTGATGCATTGGGAACCAATCCTGATAAAATAAAAAGGAGAAACGTACCAAATTGGTCAAGCAGATTATCCTGCCAGAAGCGTGTGTATAGATAGCTTCTTGGGATTAATGAGCCAAACCAGACACAAACAACTAGAGTGTTTTTTTCAAACTAAGAAACCACGGCCACGTCGTGCCACTTGCAACCCAAGTGACACTGATCATCAGACAGCTGCAGAAGTGCAGTAGCGGGAACCTCAGTCTTTTAGGATTAGGCAAACCGCCACCCCCCACCCCCTTCCCCATCAACACAGGCACCAACACCAGTGAGGAGCGGACACAGCACAAGGTTAGTCCGACGCCAACAATGTCCAGGGTCGAACAACGTACACAAGACTATAGAGTGTGTATGTGTTCAACAAATGGTGAACATCTTCTCAAACCTGCTGTAACTTACCTCCTTAAAATGTCTTTACGTTTAATCCACGTATAACATCCTGATCCCTTTTCTGGGAATCGATCTATACCGCTCCTTAAATAGACAATTAAAACTAAAAGACTTTTCAATAAATACCATCAGATCCTACTGAATAGTGACACAAGCAAACATGTTGCATAAATCAAACCCAGCATACTTTCGATCCCAGACACATAACCCACAGCATTCACACTCAATGCCCCTAGTGCGGCCTTGATAACCGAGAGCCAAATTAAAACACTAACAAACCAGTTATTCAATCAATTTCTAGGGCAGATACATCTGGCCATCCAGTCACATCAGCTCAGTCAAATACTGATATCATCATAAGATCACAACTGATAAGGTTGGTGGTGTTGTGGTTATGCCTTACAGTTATACAAACAAGAAATTGGCAAATCAATTAGGCGTACCACACATTACAACTGTTGCCTCAATCCCACACTAAAACTCAAAAGGGGAGATGATACTATTATTTATCTTGGGCCTCCTCAAAAGATGGATCTCTGAGGAGACAAGTAATATTTCCTTAAACACCCCATATCCAATCTAGTCCAGTCATGTTACATTCTTCTTCCTAAATACATAAATCCATCACACGCACCTTCCGTAGGGAAGGGGGCGCCTTATTTCAGTTCACGTGGCTCATTGACACGTCCATTTCACACAATTTTTGTGTGGACTTTTTTCCTGCAAGTTTCCTGCAACTGGTCTTCCAAATGAATCCTTTGATATAAGATTTCATTTTGAAGACCATTGGTTGCAGAAAAAAGTCCACAAATTGTGAAAGTGGATGTGTCAATGAGCCACGTGCTGAAATAATCGGCCTACCGGGAGGTGCGGTCCCTGAGCTGAACCGCATTGAGTTCTGCTCGGGGACCCCTACTTTTTGGGAGAAAGGCCTGAATGTGGTGCCGGTATTCCCTGCAGATTTTTTAAAGTACCACTCACGTGAAGCGGAAAGGAAACCCAACAAATACGATCATCTCCGGAGACCCCCGTGCTCATTATAAAAATAAAAATACATTTCAAACAATAAAATTGTTTGGTTGCTTCTACACGCAAAGCAATTATGGTCCCCTGAGTTTAGGGGGGGTCTTTGGGGAGAGGCCATGTAATGTATTCAATCATTCATTATAATATCGTAGTTCATTATGTATATATATATTATAATATAATATATATATATATATATTATTATATAGATATATATATATATATATATATATATACTATATATATATTATATAATATTATATTATACTATAGATAATAATATATGAGAGAGACATTGAATCAGGGGAATTAGGCAAGGCACAGGACACCAATTGTAAGTCACACTTTGGCGCCACGGATTTCTGTGTGAACTACATTGTTTACCAAAGTGTGTGGGTGCAGTGTGGTGCAGTTTGTGATGAGAGGAGAGATGAGCGGAGTTGGTGTTGTGTTGGTGGTGCTGTAGTAGGAGAGGAGGAGAGTCTGATTTACTGAGTGATAGTTGTATGTTATTTTTTTTTTTCACTACATTTTTGTCTTGTTGTTGTGATGAAAGTTTTGTGTGAATGAAGTTATTGTGAGGGTTCCTTTTTAATTTATATTTTTTTTTGGACTGAGTGAAATAGAGAGGATGAGGTGGACATGGCATGGAGGGACGTGGGAGGGGACGTGGACAGTGTAAGGGTTGCGGTGGCTGGTGAGTGGTGGAGTGTGGGAGTGGTAGGTGTTGAGCGTGGGGAGTGGGAGTGGTGGAGCGTGGAAAGTGGAGTGGTGAGCATGGGGGGAGTGGTAGTGGTGGAGCATGGGAGTGGTATAGTGGAGTGGTGGGCGTGGAGGTGAGTTGGTGGAGCGTGGAGTTGAGTGGTGGATGGAGTGTGGAGTGGAGGGTGGAGCGTGGGAGTGGAGGGTGTGTGGGCTGGTGGAGTGGGAGAGGCGTGGGACGTACAGGTACGGTATCGTCTTGCCAGGCAAGGTACGTCCCGTGATGATATCCAGGTGGGGAATGTGCAGGTGAAGTGAGGGTAGCTGGAGTAATGGACAGGGATGAGAGGACCTGTTCACCATACAAACAGTGATGAGGAGGGAAGTGATGAGGGCCATCAACAAGCCAGGCCCTACGAGGGCATGCATGAAACCACGATTACCCTCGAAAAAATGACATCCTGTTGAACGGTGTCATGTCCTCCTATGATCGACTACTATGGATCACCGCATTGTAAATATTTTGTATTAATGTATTTTAATATTACAAAACTATGTTGTAATTACCGCCACTATACTAATGTATGAACTTTATTAACTGTTAATTCTTGTTGAGGGGGAACAATGAGTGCCACTTAATCTGATAAGGGACATATCCAACAAGTTTTCAAGGCACTCATAATAATAAGAAACAATCAATGATCCTTAAAATGCTGAGAACTGAATGAGCTAAACAGAAGAGCATTAATTGACAATTTTTAACAAAAATGTAATCACATAAAATTAACAGGAGGGGGGGAGGGAGTGAGGAGGGGGGTATGTGAATCACTAAAGGGAGGGATATGATAAACAAATCACTAACATGAGGAAGTTGTGGTGATGAGAGCAGGGTTTAATGTTTACGTGTCGTGGATCACTTACCCCTTCTACAGCCCATTCTCATTCACCACAAAGCATGGGACTATGCTCCTTTACGACCACTCACACTTAAATAATCCCATCTTGAAACAAATGCAACAATTATGGCATCCCATGTTTAATGCAAGACATGAGTAACGAATATTGAGCATGTCAACCTGTCTGCTATCACGGAGTGTTGCTGATGATTGGGCACATGTAATGTGTCACTAATGTGAACACTTACATAGCCTAATAGGTTGTCCTTAATTATATGTACATGTTGACAAAACATGGTCAGATAGTACCAACAGCAGGCGTGCCTCAAATCCAGTCCTGGAGTCGCAAACTGGGCCAGGTTTTCAGGATAGCCCTACGTCAGCACAGATGCCTTAATAGTTGTATCAGTATACTGAGCAGTTAATTCAGGCTAGGTGTGCAGAAGTAGTGATATCCTGAAAAACTGGCCTGTTTGCGGCCCTCCAGGACTGGAGTGTGCAGGCTGCCAACAGAATTACATCACACAATGAAATGTTATCGTACATACAGGACATGTAAAAATATGTTTCTTCTATATAGACACACACAGGTAAAAACAAAGACAAGTCAAAAGTCTGAAAATTGTGGGGCAAACAATCTGCAGATCTGTGTCAGCATCAGGTGTGTTTAAAAAGGGACACAGAAAGGAAGAGAGCTCCATAATGGCCGCACTGAAGAAACACCTATGCCTATATTAAAAAATTACTATTTATAATAAATCATAAAATTAATTTGATTGCAGCAATTCTACGAGGAACCAAAGTGAGTGATTTCAAAAAATAATTTTAAAAAACGGAGGAGGACGGTATCTGTGTGCTCTAATTTCTAACGACAGTGTAAATTAGGAACAACGATTAATTATAGGTCGTCCCATATTTAATAATTATTACTAACAGTGGTAGTTGTTCCAATACAATCTATGTCGTTAGAGGGCTAATACTAGATGTATAGAAATGGAGCAATGGCTTGATTATTACCAAATTGTTGTGTGCTCAAACATTAAGCGTAGATGATACTAGTCCATTGAGCCAGCTGTATACAAATTATTTTGCAGGGTAGAAACACACAGTTTTACCAGACCATTACGGTTCAGAGATTAATTGAACCTATAGGTCTGTTCTTGCGTGAGCAAATTGTACAGAGTCAATCAATATGCCAGCATCTTAAGATCACAAAGTATGGTTTGTACTCGGAGCCATACATCTAGAAAGTAGTCAGAGTGTGTTGCTTCCCATTGAAGGCCCGAAAACACTCTACTGAGAAAAGGCATGACAGACCTCTCCGATTGGCCAAGCACACTAGGTGTAGTAGGTAGTGCTTAGACTTGCCCAACAGTATGTTTTCACGTGTGGCTTCATCGGGGTGGCTGCAAACAGGCCAGGTGTTCAGGTTACAACTCAGCCCACAGCTGGCTTAATTAGTGGCTCAGTATGACAGAGCCACTAATTTGAGCCCGCCTGTGCAGAACGTTAGGATTAGCCTGAAAATATGGGTGTTGCTGCCCTCGAGGACGGCGTGGTGCAGAGGCCTGCTTTAAGTCATCAATAGTGTCAAAGCAAAACTGATACATACATTAAAGTACAATTATTTGTTTTGAATGATTTGATCATGTAATGTATCCAAAATTACACCTCACGGTGATGGTAGGAAAAGCATGCTTGTTATTTAACTGATGCACGGATAATTTACATAGAATACATATGTGAATTCACTATGTCTTGTTACAGGCAATAAAGAGTAGCAAATAACTAACCTTAGCCATTACCAGTATGTTGATTGTAACGTATGGAATGTATTATATAGTTATGCTGAGGACACGGAATCCGGATGTGTCACACCAACAGAACTGAACAATGCTAGAAGTGAGGATGATGAGATGGTTACCGGGACACAGGGTACGGTAGCCAAGTCAGAGGTGGGAAAATCCATTCAACTCTGATTGCGCTCTAGTAAAGTGAAGCTTACACCACATCACATCCCGTTCTCCCAAAAGCCTCTGTCACATAGTCTACTACGCCAATCAGAGTTGGGATGGAGTTCCGCCGCTCTTGATTGGCCTACACGTACCATGTGTCACCGGAAAATCCATTCTTTCATGAAGTAATCTTAAAGGCAATGAAGCACAGACATTCTGATTGGCTGTGTTTCATTGCCTTTAAAATTACGTAATTTTAATTGTTATTTTTCCGGCCAAATCAATGTTTGTAACAGCCCAATCAGCGACCCCGTGGGAAACATTTGACAACAATGTAACGTCACTAGCCTATAAAAGCTTCTGTCGCCCATTTTTAAGCCAGTCGAAGAGGAGGAATGTCCTCCCTCCTAAGAAGAAAAGGAAGTGCGGGCGGAAGGGGGGAACACGGAAGAAGACGGGAAAAATTACGGAAAAGACCCCAAAGAAGAAAAGAAGACCCCAAGACACCGGGAACGCATTAAAATAGAAGAAAGAAAGACCACACGTGGATGGTAGGGTTTATGTTCTTTAATGGTTACCTGTGGATTGGTTTCCAATGGTTACGAGGTCGCATGGGATTTTGTGAGGGGCATACTAATGGTTAAGTCAACAAATAAACAGGTTTTTTGTTATGTCAATGTTACAGTGTTTTTTAATTTTGGATCTTGTCTTTTTTTTTTCAGTGTAGCATTTGATGGCTCTGTGAATGGTATATATGTATATACATAACTTCACGACACTGAAAGGTGTATTGTATGTGATTTTCATATGTAAATGCATTGTTTTTTTTAATGCTCTATTATTGCCCCTGTATGTAATGTATACTATCTATAGGATAGGACATACAGTGATAATAATTGATTGTTTAGCACATGTTTGGGTTATGTTAATGTATGGCTAATGATTGTTCCGCCTTTTGACATTGTGTGAAGATTGCCAAAGTTGTATCTTATTACAGGTTATTTTGTAATGGTTCTTTATGGTACTTAGATTGGAATAATGGTGGTTTACTGAGTAAATGAGAATTCTTTTGTCAATGGTTGGCTTTAGGAATTGAATAGGGAATTGTATAATGATTTGTATTATATTGTAATTGTTTAGGAAATGATTAATTGATTGATGGTTAATTGTATTGAGTTTCTTATTTGGATTTATTTTCATGATAGGCATTATGTTGCTTAGGGGACATTGTCAGACGTTGTTATTTTTCTGGTTGACATATATTTAGCATTGTGTACATGATGCACAGAATTAATGGCATCATGTAGACACTCAATGCAATTTTGTGGACAATTTTAGATACATTGTGCTAACTGGGGTTTTGTTGCTTAATTTACAATCATAGTTGCTGGATTTATTGTAACAGCAATGTGGGTTTGAATTAAAAATTGAATGTTTTGAGTAATGCATGTTTTATGTGTTTATTTAATAATGGGCAAAAATATAATCTATATCCATATCTGGATAATAGTTATTTGCCACATCAGTTGTACTGAGGTGTTGGGGGGGAGGGTTGTAAGTGGCCACAAGGGTATGTGGGTAGGCCTCCCTGGGGGTTAGTGGTGTGAGGGTGTTACGCCTCACGGGGTGAGGGGGGTTAGTGGGAGGGGTAATGTAGGCCTCCGAATGGGGGGTGAGTGAGGTGGGTTAACCCCTTAATGACTGTAGCGTTAATAACCGCTACGTGATTAAAGGGTTAGCGGGAAATTACATGGTGCTATGTGAGTGTTGTGCAGGTTTTGCAGATCGGAGGGGGCATGGCAGGATGAAGATGAGGTTGAAGACCGGCACCTTCATCGTGGATGCCTGCAAAAGGTAAGGGTAATATGTTTTTGACATATTTATTGCATGTGATATGTATTTAAAAAGGTGCAAATGCATTATTATCATATGTGGATAGTAGTAATTATGCACATGATACTGTTATTGTATGGGGAGAGGGGGTGTATGTATTTATAAATATTTGTTTATTATTTTGGAGGCCGCAACATTGGTACACGGACTTCCGTCGGGGACACCCGGAATCCCACGGGGACCCCCGCTAGAGCGGGGACCCCGGACTCCCGCAGGGACTCCGCTTGGTGAGCCGGGGGACACACCCGGACCCCCGAAGGGCAGCCGGGGTCACCCGGCGGCTTCCTGTTGTATGGATATTTTGCGCATGCAAAAAGGTATCGGTAAACAAAGAATTTTTCCTTAAGTCCTGCTTTTCATCACCAGCCTTTAGCTGGTGAGCTTTATCAGCGCAACAGTTCACGTACGATCAGTTTGCGTGCCTTCTTGTGGCAATCCAAATGACAGGGCAGGATCAGCGCAAAAACCTGATCGTACGATCAAAGTGGGACTGAGAAAAATTTTAAGAAAAGCCCGTTTTTAGAGCGCAAAGTGCCTGTTTGAGCGGACTTCGTGCATTAGCGTCGGCGGCGGAACGTCACGTTCTAAAAAGCACTTTGCCACTCTTAAAAATGACTTATCAATGCTTAGTGAAGGCCCCCCATGGTCATTGACTGATCATGGGTATGATGAGTTAACTTGTTGTCAGTAATGACTCATAAAAATTTCGAGCTCTGTTTAGGCCACTAACAACACACAACCTTTTCTAAGCACGTATACACTCCATCATTATATTCACACAGATAGACATACACACACTCTTACATCACTTACTTTCAGGAACCATTGAACACGACTCTAGCCATAAAAATCTCATCCACCACCGGGGGAAGGACAAGCACAGATAACCATTCAAAGAGACACTGTTTTGTTAAGTATACCCTTTGCTTGCTTCATCATTGTAACATCGCCGGAAGAAGACAAAAGAAGAGATCAGTGGACTCTCGAAGCTAGCACAAATAAAAGCTTAGTTAGCCACAGAAGGTATCACTGTATTTATTTTTTGCATTAATATATATATATAATAGATATTAATAGATAATATTAGGAACTGTACCGTGTATATGTGTTAATGGATGTAGCACGAGCTCTGTCTGTGTTTCATGTGCTGGCCTCTGGTTTTTCAAATATTATACTTGCATGCCAGTGGCATCTCTTTGACACCTATTGTGCATATATATATATATATATCGTAGGTATGGAGATTAGCACTCACGTTTGAGTTGTAAGGAAGGGCAGATTGCTTTGTCCTATAGAGAGTAGTAGACCATATGGGTGACCAGGGGATCCTGCATAGTCCAAAAGAAGACAGCACACTGCAAGCGTTGATATAAAAACAAAGGCATTACGTGACACAGGGACGCCAACGTTTCGGTTTCCCAACGGCGACCTCCTGCAGGCAGTTCATTTTTTTGATATCAACATTTGCTAGTGTTGCTGCTTCTTTTGGCTATCAGGACATCCCCTGTCACCCATTGTATATAATATATATATATTAATAGTGCATAATGAGAAACAAGGCACTCCGGTCAGGTAAGATATAGTGTGGGTGCTAATCCTATATAAATCCAAAATAGGCTATTACGATACCTGTGAGCAGATATTCAGAGGCAGCATCCAGAAGATAGTCAAAAAACGTGGCATTAATGTGACATTATAAACCAACCAACTTTCGGTCACTCCTCCACACGGGACATTTCTCAGGTGATAACAAAAGAGTGATCATGACACTATGATATACCCTAACAACCAAAGCAAACAGGTGCAACACAATGATGTAATGTATTAATCACTTACATGACTGTATACAGGAGCTGTCCCAAAGGCACCAGGCTGGCAGATTGACAGTGAGAACGCTGTAGCCTCCTGCCACTAGGGCAGTGTTAACTGCGCATGTGTGTGTGCGGTATGTTGACAGTGCAGAGTGCTGAGACTCCTGTTCACACTGGTGCCGAGCCAGGAGAGGGGCACTGCAGGCATGGGCATAGTTATATACTACGGAGCATAGTTTGAGCATAAACAGTGTAGCAGGGAAAGATGGATTGTGAATGACCATAGATTAGCCTTGCGCGTGCGCGAACCGCCTGTAAATAATAAATAAGGGCGGAACTGTGCGTCACTAGCTGATGACGCTGGGCCTCATGCTGGCACATATGAAGTGGTGTTGTGGGAGACCATAGGCACATGTCCTGAACTTGTAGAGCCGACCTTGTCGTCAAAAAACTGAAGTGCTGTTTACCATGTTTATGCTCAAGGAGAACTTTTTAAGGAACAGTGAGGGGAGCCAATGCGCATGTGCAAACTGACAATGTTATTAAATAAATAATAAGACGGTATCAAAGCACTTAAAAAAACGTCTGCGCTCTCTTGCATAATACAAAGAATGACCGTGCTGGACCTGCAAAGCAACCCATAATGGACCCATAGTTAAATTGATAAGCTGTGTAACAGCAAGACTATGTCACCGAAGGTACGTCTGAGTCACTGCACATGTAACAAAGTTCGCACATAAAATGTGTGAGTAGACTAATATATAAATGGGGGCTATCAAGAAAGGACGTGGGTTTAGCCCCCGGCACAAATATCAGATGAAAAATGCTTGCAGCCAACCAAAAAACAACACAATGTAACAGTGCAACTACAGTGATACCCAATACTGTGAACATATAAATGAGATGAGCGGGACGCATTAGTAATCATCTTTGTATTACCTTTGTTTGGACCAGCACCAACAATATGGATGGAACTGTGTATTAATAAATTACTACCAACTTTGCACTATATACGTTCATAATAACATCACATAATGGGTAAGTGTTGAATAAGCCTTCTAAGATAAAACATATAATATGAGGCCATTGACAGCTGTCATATTCAAAATGTGACAACATATGGCGGTGGCAAATCGTGGTGTCTATTGGCTATGTAAAGTAATTAGTGTCATAGCATAAACACAACGGCTCTGCTGCATCAATGAGGTGTAGTAAACTAATTGGGTGGTGACTTAAAATACGTCGAGACAGAATAAATCCTGTAGGATTGAGTGATAATGTGTAGGCCGCAATTAGCTAATGCAAGCCCCATCCAGTATAAGCTGATCTGAGGGCAAGAGATCATGAAGCGAGCTAAAGGTCATTGATTAAAGCAACTAGGTCACATGTGGGCTCCGGACTGTCATGACATGATAGCTCAAAGGAAACAGCTCAAGCGACAATCTTCATTCAGTCCGCGTGGACTTAATGTGTCCAATTTTGTAGATTGTCCGGGCCTCCAATTGAAGGAGAGCTTTGTTGCGGTCCCACCTCCTGGGGGACAGTTGACTTGTGCAATAGGCATGCACCGATAGAGTGCGGACTGTTGCTGTTTTTTTTAAAATGACGACCAACCGGTTTGTTTTGTGAGTCTTACTATTGTCGGTGTCTGGCCAAGGCCTTCCTTGATTGCAGACCGATGTAAAGTGAGGCGTTCCTAAGCATTCCTAATGTCTTGCCAATTGTTACAGCACCCAAGGCACGGAATGAAATACAATCACGGATTAGAGTCACCATTCATGAAGGCCTTTATGTGAATACGATGTCCCATGTATGTGTGAATGTGGAATTTTGCCAAGCACCATTATACGGCTAGTTGACACATCCTCGACCATTTATGCACTACCAACTGGTCTAGTCACCAGGAATGTTTCCCTTGATGTATTTGGAGCGTGGGTCGGCCTTGCGTCAGCAAGTTCTCCCAAATTGCGACCATCTGGCGGTAGCAAACCGGAGGAAGGGTCCTTGAAATACCGTGTCCAAATTTGCTTGTTCCTTGGCCAAAATGTCGATTGTTTGCAAGATACTGCGATGATGAAACCCTGACTGCTGTTGTTATAAGTGCTTTAAATTATTAAAGAGCGGTTGTCATTGTCTTTATCTTGCGGTTTTAGCAAGGTGCTTCTTTGGATCACCTCTTGCCTTTGTCCATGTCCATTGTCCACCCGTCGCTCCCGTGCGTAGCCACGTTCCATGAGGATTTCTTTCTTCATGTCTTCAAGTGCTCCTCTAAAGGCTGTGTGGTTCATAGTGACTCTGATCCCCTCAAAATTGGAGAAGGGTAATCACTTGCTCATTGGTGCCGGATGTGGCTGCTGTTGCCAATAGGAATGTATTTTTTCATTCAATTCTTTGATTTTGCGAACAGGCCTCGTTGCTAAATGACCATTTCTTTTGTACACCAATAGTGTCTAGAAAGGCTACCTCGTGGGTAGCTAAACAATATGTGAATCGTATGGTAGTAGGTAAATGTTGAGTGTATCTACACAATAATGTAAGTACTCGCCTCAGTGCCAGACCAACCAAACACAAATCGTCTTGTGCGAAAAAACTTGAAACCAGATATTTACTGACATTGGATTGTTGAAATAAAATGTCAATTCATAGGAGTCCATAAATAGATTGGTCAAGACACGTGGGGCCAGTGTTGGACCCCTTGCAGTGGCATAAGACTGCAGGAAAAAATTTTTCTTATTTTCAAACTTAACAATAATTTTCATGCAGGATAACGTCCATTAAAACAGCAAAAAATCGGGGGTGGAGGGCCACAGTGCATGTAAAAGCTCATTAAAAATGTTTCTCTGCTTGCTTGAATGCCATCAATGTGATTAATGTTGAGTATACAGCTTGCACATCCATTGTTGCCAAAATGAGTCAATGCAGTAATGTTTGTCAGAGTTAGCTAATTGATATGAAATCAGTGTGTGTCTTTGATATAGATTCTTTGTGAAGAGACCATTGGTTGCCACGGAAAAAAGTCAAAAAGTGTGAACGTGGACGTG
>WSYH01010793.1:0-22341 GCA_036426205.1 Ascaphus truei
TATATATATTTTTTGTTCTCTTATCTTCCCTTATGCTCCCCCTGGATGTTTTGAGCAATACTTAATCCTTGGAACCCGTGAAACAGGTCCCACCAGTGAGGTTTGAGCAAGGGGTTGGGTCACCCATTTCTCTCAATCACTTTTTCACTTATTATTTATTGGTTTCATCTGACAAGTAGCGCCTGTCTTTTACCTTTATCTACACAATAACAAGGGTTAAATCACATTTCTGGACCTCAGCCCAGTTAACCCCTTGTCTCCCTGGTGAGGTTAGAGGGTGGCCAATTGGGGTGTAACCCCTTTAATCCCGGGCCAAATCCTCCCCATCGTCACATCCCTATTTTGTTTTTGTGTCAAATTGTCCACCATGTTCATACCCTCAATCCATGAGGTCCATTCTTGGGCCTGCTGGCGTAAAGTACTGCCTAGTCACGTGGTGGTAGTAGGGAACATTCCCAGTCATGTGGACGGGATTGAAATTTGGGAGGCCCTAAAGAAACTCCTGGGCCTAGACCAAGGGTGGAAGCAGATGGAGCAAAGGTTTGACATCACTGTCCAGTGGAGTAGCCTATGGATAGCGGCGGGTCAAGAATTATGCAGGGAAAATGGCCCTTGGACTTTATCAGCCCCAGGTGCCCCACCAGAAGGCTATCCCCTTGTATATGCAGAAAGCCCTAGCGTAGTTAACGGGACTGTGCACAAAATGGAGGTTTCCTCATCAGGGAATGCCAAAAGCGAGTCACACCTAAAATGGCGTCTCCCGCCAAGTCAGGAGAGCGCACATGCTGCTGACTGCCAGCCTGCACAGAAAAGTGTTGCAAAAATCTGTCTGGGTTTGGCGCGAAAATCAGAGCCCCTCCCCTGCGATGTGAGTGACTCTGCGCAGAGCCAGAAACAACCCTTGAAAGAGTGTGCTGCCCCTCCTCTAAATTCCACCAGGGGGAGTGAGCACAGTGAACTGCCAGTAGCAACTTCTGTTCCCCCTAAGAAAGATACAGGATGCAGCAAACCACAACCTCAGCTACCAGGGGCATGGCGAGCGAGGAAAGTAAGTCAACCATTTATTTTGTGCCCGTGTCTGCATAAAGTGAGGAAGGGCGATATGGACTTTGCCTATTATTCATTGCCTAAAGGGTTCCGGGAAGTATCCACTGACGGGATCACCAGCTTGAGGTGTTTGGGCCCTGATTGTGTATTCCTGGGAAAAGAATTTGTTTGGGGAGCTATTGTCTTTGTGAATGGAGCAAACCATCTTGTGTCTAGCCCTTTTCTGCCTACGCTTGAGGAGTACCAAGCCCCGATGACAGAGACGTCTCCGGATCCGGTTCCAGACTCGGTTCCAAAACTGGAACCCCAGATGACGGAATCAACGAAGGGTAAAGTGACTGCCCAGGGAGAAGGGGGATCGCTACCACTGGTACCGCCGGAGCAGGACCGCTTCATGCCGATTGCCACCAGTGAATGCGAGGCGCCCCGACGCTGTTCCCCTGCGGAGGTGTCCCTACCCCATCCTTGTCTTCTGATGACAGCAGCCAACCATCAGTGGTGATGCGCCTACCGGCAGGCCACTACAGCGGTGCGGCAAAGACAGAGCGGCTTACCTGTGACTTGGGCCCACTGCACATCGACATCCCTCGGCAGCAAGCGCTGGTGCGGCCGGAGCCGCGGAAGAGTCCCACGGCCGTGGCGACTCCCAGTGTGTCGGAGGGACATTTGGAGACGGGACCGGAGGAAGAGGAACCCATCGCAAGCCAGCGGAGTGGTGAGGAACCTCCTTATTACCCACAGGCTCAGATGGAGGTGGCCGTGGAAAAGGCCCCAACTAAAGCTCATGCTGAGCAGCAGAATGTCGCTGGACATCCGTGTGACACCATGACTGAACTGAGTGTGAGCCCGTGCGCTCCAACCCAAATGGTCCTAGGACTGGGATCCAACGCTCCCGAGTTTCCAGAAAGTGAGTGGACTGCCCCAGAAGTTCCGGGGACAGGTTCCAAGACAGCTGAGGTGGTAACAGTCAGCATTCCTGATGACCTGCTGGCCACCGTGAATCAATGCAGTGGTAAGGTATCAACCCTTTACCCCCTGCAGGATGTAACAGAGACTTTGAGTACAGAGACATCGCTTCCCAGTGGAAGTCTCCCAAGTGCTTACGGATAAGGACTGTGTTGTGAGTGATCCAGTGAAATTTGCCTCCTCTAAGTGCGACGTGGAGCGTTTCATTCGCCATGTGGTGGACCGAGGAAAGGGTCAAGACCTCCTGGCCTACCGCATTCATGCCGCAGATGGCCGGGTAAAGGTCTGGCCAAGAGACACTGTGCTATTCCTTCCACCAGGGGGAGGAAGTAGTATGGAACCAGTGACTGTTATCCCAGAGCATGATCTTCAAAGGATTATCCCGGCGGAGGCTCACAAAAGGCAAAGTGAGGTAACCCCACATGATCAGTTAGGGGCACCCCACGTTTGGTCTCGGCAAACAACAAACACTCAGCTGGCCTCGGGTATTATGGTGGTTGTTATGTGGTGTACCAAGTCATATAAAACCCATGTGATAAGTTGTATATTATATGTACTGCATTTTGATTATATAACGTTTGTACATGGTTATGTCTGCTACCCAAGCGAGGTCGTTGGGATTTCACCAGGTGTAGCCTGGTCCCCAGCGGCTCCTAGAGACCCCCCTCCTTTGTGGCAGCGCGGTCGCGGGTGCCGCCGGAGCCAGCGACGGACCCGCCGGCTGCTTCCAAAGGTGGGGGCCGGAGCAGGGAGCGGTTAGAGCCTTAGGAGGCTCAGCGGCACACCCGGCTAGCGGGGGCCGCCATTGTGGTTGCGCGCGCATGCGGCGTAATCGTGCATGCGCGGATCAGGCTAGGGAGTTGCGGCAGCCCTTAGGGAGTTGCGCATTCGCAGTAGAATCGCGCACGCGGCCCCAATATAGAAATAGCCTCCACGGGACTACAATTCCCAGGAGGCTAAGGGGGAAAGGCACCAGGTGCCCCCAAGTAGCCAATAGGGCTGGAGGATTGCCCTGCAGGGAGAATAGATACATTTGGCGGGGTTTTGAGGAGAGGAGGAGTTGGCGCTAGGGGAAGGAGGTAGGGTGCAGGAGTCAGTGACTCCCTGGACTAGGCCAGCAGCCCCCAAGGCCCCAGCTAGCCCTGAGCCACCCAGTAGTGGGAGTTGTGTCAGGGACAGGCCCCAGGTTAGGGAACCTGTCCCTTATTATCCAGAGTCAGTTAGGGACCCAGCAGACGCTGCGCGTCCATCCAGAGGTTTGGGCTCAGACCTTCGCCGTCGCTGCAGCAGCCATCCGGGTGGGATCGCCCCGGACGGTAGTTCCTGTACAGAGCAGACATCAGGATCCTTTGTGAAGTTCCTTGGCAGGCCCGGGCACCGGAGTGCCCGGCAGGTAATCAACAAGTGCACCAACGAGTCATATCATATTCACACGGGACATAGTGGCTGCGCAGTCACACATATCTATCTCACTTGAGGGTGGGGTAATACTGTGTGGGGTTACTGGACACTGGGTGGGATCATCCGGTGGAGGTGGAGGTGGAGGTAGCGTCCTGCGAGATGCAGTAGTTGGTGTCTCCCCTAGGGAGGGACACCTGTTGATTATATGCAAAAGTACGGTTCCTATGCACACAAGTAAAGTCATTGGTTGTTTTACATACTGTGTGTGGAGTGATATATATATATATATATATATATATATATAGTGTCCTTCGAGGAACCACTCCCCCTCTGGTGGGAGCCATCGCAGGTGGAGGCGCTGCACCAAGTATGAGGTTATTCATATTGTCATACGTGCCCCAGGCTCTCCGTGACGGAGGCTTGGGCCTCCTGCGAGCCTAACAGGTAAAGCACCACACTGGGTAATACATATAGAACACCTCACCTACACCCTATCTGCGATTGGGGGGGGGATATGGGTTACATACTATAGCGGTTACTAACCGCTAAGGTGATTAAAGGGTTAGGGGACATTAGATTGTCTTTTTTTATTGTTCTATTTTGTTTGTTGTAACTGAGGACATGGACAGTGATGAGGCGGCCTTCATCGTGGCAGCCTGGCAGGGGTGAGTGCAAGATTTATTTACTTTATTTATGCTGCTTAATGTTATATTTTAAATGGGCAAATGCACTGTTATCCATATCTGGATAATAGTAATTTTGACCATTATTGTACTGTATGTGTTAGGGGCAGGGGTGGGGAGGAGGGTGTATTTATTTGAAATTATTGATTCTTTTTTGGAGGGCACAAAATTTGCACCGCAGGCCAACGAGGACCCCCGGAATCACACAGGGATTACCCGAGGGCTCATTGACTCCCGCGGGGATCACCCGGGGACACCCGCCGGCCTGTTGTATTAATGGTGTGGCGGAGAAAAGGTAAACAAAGATTTTTTTTACTATTTTCATTTCTTTTGTGGCAGACCATAGCTGGCGTGAAATTCTGGAGTGCTTTTAAAGTACAAAACAGAACGCGAGGGTATTCTTTATAATGGTTTATTGATTAAAAGAACATAGGGCAGAGTTCCTAGAGACACTCTGACATGTTTCGCGCACAGAGCGCTTTATCAAAGCTCTGTGCGCGAAACATGTCAGAGTGTCTCTAGAGTGTCCTGTTTTGCACTGGTGGGCTGTGCTCCGGTTTCTCCATCGATCCAGACTATTATCTCCCACCTGGATGCACGCCACTGCGAATACGCTGTCGGAAGTCCTCATTTGCATACCAACCGAGACCTCCTCCCCGGTACACACAGCAACCTATCCGGTGGTTGAGGCAGGCGGTTACACACTACTGACGAGCCGTACTGAGGCTGCATCAACCCTGCGGCAGGTTCATCGACTTGGGGGCTCGTCTATTCCCTCCTACAACATGGAGGGATTCGCCCTCGCTGAAGCTGCTGAGCTCCTTCACGAAGATTCCCCTTCTGCCTGACGCCGCGCTGCCCGTCATTGGAGGCTGCTGCTGGAGGAGCTGCTGGTTATCGGCGTTTGCCACGGGATTTCAATATCCACTCCACAACTGTTCTACATACCCGATTCAGAGGCATCAGAATACAGCGTATTCTCAGCTACACATCTCTATTTTTTTAGAGCACCGGACTTTTTGGACTGCCTCACGGTCTGAAATTCTATATATGCTTTTAAAGTACGATTGACTTATCACTGCTTAGTGAATCACACGGACTGGCAAAAAACGGCACATTTGCCATTTTTTGTCTGATTGGACGTGTTTTTTTCACATGGCTGAAAAAATGCCTTTTAAGGCCGATTAAAGCGCTGTTATCACTGCTTAGTGAATCACGCAGCAGGCTGTATCGGCCTTAAAAGCCACTTATCGGTCTTAAAAGCATCTATCACTGCTTAGTGCATATCCCCCAAAGCATGGAAATGCAGTTACCCTGATAGCCCAATGCACTTACATTTATTGCTACTTATCCTTGTTTGTCACTCTCTGAAAAATATTACAGCTGCCCGGTTCCAAAAATAAATGAAGTCATCAACATCCTGATTTTTTAAAAACTTTATCACTCCACCCTAATTACAGTAGTCTTCCTACGACAAATTACAAACATTTATTAATTTATCAAATGTTTTACCCGGAAGTAATTCATTGAGAGTTACCTCTTGTTTTCAAGTATGTCCTGGGCATAAGTACTACATAACTACTAACAGCAAGTATTCCTATATTGCATATCCTTCCCTTATTCCCACTGTAAATCATCATACTCCAAATTGTATTTATTCTGACTTGCTGTACAACTGACATACCTAAAGCAGAATCCTGTGAGCACGATACTCCAACATCAATATTGGACTTTGTCTAATGGAGCACCTGCCCCTTTGTCGAGCTTCGTTAAAAAGGAATGTGGCATTACTTTTTCTTTAGCACAGCATTTCATCTGGGTTAAATTTTGTATGAAAGTATAAGCATAAACTGTTTTCTCCATATGTCGAGTTATTTATTTGCTTAGGTTGCCACACATCAACATCTTTGATGTGGTCGTTGATTATTAGCTGTTGCTCGATACGCTTGATTGCATGCTCTCTTTGAATTTTCCAAAGGGCGAAAACTTACATTGTCCCTGACCAGTGCTGTTATAAATGATTTGATATGCTTTATTATTGTAACAAAAATGGGAAAACACTTAATAAAAAGAAAACCAAGAAAAAAAATTAAATATGGGATAAAAATGACCTAGGTGGTGTATACTGTATCAACTTACAAACAACTTAGAGGCACATTGGCATATAAAATGTACATACAAGCATGTTTCCCTGATTAAATCAAGATGTTAGAGAATTGATTTTTAAGAAGAAGCCCACGTGACCCTCTGCATGATCTCCTTTGAAGCTCTTCTACTTGAACTGGCGGAATTTGTTTTTGAAGCAGACTAAACAACAGCCAGAAGGCTGAGGTCAGTGAAGCAGTGGTAGCAGCACAATAAAAGGTGGCAGCTAGCAGTAGCTGGGGAAAAGGTTTCCAAAAGGTGGATTCCAAGTTGATTGTATACTCTTTTTTTTTTTACATTCATATGTATGTATCTATATCTTTATTTATATAACACCCACAGTATGCTTTGCGCTTTCCAAAGAAACAGTACAGGAAATTATAATACAATAAGTGCAAATAAAATCAGACTAGAGGAAAGAAAATCCCAGCCCCAGAGAGCTTACAATATAAGTGTTATGTTGTTAGACTTACAGAGACTGCAGGTGAGGGAGTAAGTGCAGTAGGTGGCAGTGCTTGGCCACAATGGTTGGTCGGAGTGACTGTGAGTGTGGCCAAGTAGCCAGTAATCTGGGCTATTAAAATGCTTCATTTAGGAGATGCGTTTTAAGGGTTGTCTTAAAGTGGTGGAGAGAAGGTTGCTTGGCATATACTGAGTGTGAGGGAGTGCCACAGGTAAGGAGCAGTGAGGGGAAATGGTTTAAGGGGAGAGAGCAGTAGTGGAGAGGATACAGTTATGGATAGAGCATAGGAGATGAGCAGGGGCATAACGAGAGAGAACAAAGCTGACATGTAAGAATCCTAGGATAGATAGTAGTACCATTTATTGCGATATAAAGAGGGTATATCAGGCCAGATTTAGGGGACAATAGGAGTACTGTAGCTCAGTTTTAGACATAGTTTTAGTTTTAGAGCACCATCGAGGATATAGTCAAGAGGCAAATCGAGACTTGGGACTTTATTGCAGGAGTGAGGGTGAGGGTGGATAGATATATCTGTGTATCATCTGCATAGAGTGAGAAGCAGGGGAACCCCTGGTTCCCTAGGAACTTATATGGATGGTGCCACCAGCTACTTCCTAGTTGATTAAATCCCATTCTTCACGTGTCAATAAAAATCTGTGACGAATGTCACGCTTCCTATTACTCTGCATGAATAATTTTTCCTGGAGAAGTGGAACCGGTGGCACCTTTCTCTGTAAGTATCTCAGGAACCAGGAGGTCCCAGCACATAAAGTTAATGCAGTTCAGCTCTGGAGACCTACTGCTTCCCACCTATGATACAAATAGGAGGAATTTATATAAGGGGAACACTTTATTTATCATGCAGGTATTGGTCACCACTCTTCACATGGGAGGAGAGTGTCTTAGTGACCATTTGTCCCTTTAAACTTTAATGTAAACAATGTCCCCAGCCACATTAAAAATGCATAGAAAACTAATTAAAGTGCACCATGTGACAGTTTGAGAAACTTTACAATTATAAAAAGTAAATATATTAATGCTATCTTTCCCCTCTCTCTTCCCTCTCTCCACCCCATCTCTCCCTCTCACTCCAATGCTCCTCCTCCCCCCCCACGCACCACTCCGCTTCTACCCCCCCCTCCACGCACCAATGCTCCTTCTCTCCCCCATTCCACACAAATCCTCTTCTTCCCCTCCACACACCAACCCTCCTACACTCCCCCCTCCACACACCAATCCTTCTCCTTTTAACCCTTCACACACCATTCCTCATCCGACCCCCCTCCACATAAACTAATCCTCCTCCTCCCCCCCTTCCACACACAAATCCTCCTCCTCTTGCCCCCCTCCACACGCAAATCTTCCCCCCCCTCCCCTGAAAGTTTTTACCTTGGGGAGTGAAGTTCCCAATGGGATACTCCAGGGATCAGCAGCGATGCCCCCAGCTCCTCTCTGTTCCGTCTGCAGATGCCGTGGGCCACAGTTTGGTCACCCCTGGTCTACACCATTTAATGTTTTGTACAATTCTATTTCCAAGGATAAAGATACCTTTTCTTAATTTTAACATCAGGTAATTAAAGCACCTATGTGCATTGCTCTGCTCAGGAAGCAAATAAAAATTTTTTTTAAGTAGGATTTAGTTCAAAATTCTAGTACCCGTACTGGAGATATGTCAGTACAGAGCTTTGAAATCCGTTTTCTTCTTCTTTCTGTTGTGTACAGTTTTTAGGAGAAGTTAGGGAAAGGTTATCCAATACAAATATTATAATACATATGGTGTAACAAGTGATGTATTTGATCATTAAATTATTTTTCGTAGCAGACCACGCCAGCTTTCTGACTGTACCAAATTGGACTCGGACATTAGCAGAAAATATTTTTGTACAAGGGTATACTTTCACACACAATATTTTGTTCCTGGATCAAGATTTGACATTTAGAAGGTGATGTTTCAAAATCTCTCAGCAGCAAAACCAAGTCACTTCATATGCACCAGATTTCTCAGATGAAAAAACTTTATTGATTTAATGGGATTCTTTTTCCTGCCCTAGATTCTCCAGATCATCCTATTTTTAGAATTACATTGATTCTACTGAGACTCCAAGTGCATATAAAATCAATGTGTTTGCTAAATAAATATAGATGATGATTTTTTTTTTTCATTTGTAGCCCCCTTTCCCCATCACTAAAGGTACTGCTGTTATCTGTCTGGCTACCAGAAGGCCTGAGCCCCCGGCACTGGGAGCCTGGGGTGATCTCTCCTTCGCCTCGGTGCAGCGCCTCCACCTGCGAGGGATTCCAGCGTAGCGTGATAAGCCCCTCACAGAAACCAATACCAATAGTAATCACACACACAGGGTATATAATAACAGGATTTACTGAACATAGAATATGGCCACCTATACCACACAGTATAACACACACAATACCATACACAGAATGAGTGTCCCCAAAGTACATAGGGTGCGTGGCACCAATATCCCTTATGTCCTTCCCCAATTTCAGGGCCCACCCAAAAAGTGTAGGGAGTAGTGCTACCCCTGTGGACTTTTGGTGCACTTTTACCTCCCTGGGTACTTCAGTACCCGGGTACGCTGAATAACACAAGGGATTAGTCTGATCCAACGACGTAGGTCTGTCCGCGAAGGCGTCCGCCTCTGCGTGGGGTGAACTCCCGCTGGAGGGTCTCACCTTTAAAAGTCTCTTATCGTGGGTGGTCTCGTCCCAGACCACAGGTCGCAAGTCACCACTCGCCGTCCTGTCGCTGGTGCCTAACACTGACAAGGCTACTGGGGAAATGTCCCTATCTGGGTCCTTTCCCTGTAGCAGCCACAAACTGTACGCGGTCTGGATCACGCATCTGGGACTGCCCTAATTCCTTCCAAACAAGAATGGTGTCCTAGGTGATGGCCATGTCATTGGGATGGCAGTAGGTGGTGGGGAGTACCTTGAGCCGGCATCCCAGTGAATCGGCCACTGTCAGCTCGGAGAACGTGACTTTGTCATTCACTATTGCAGCAGTGGAACACATGGCTCACATCCCAGGTACAGGGATTTCTTCCCACAGACCGTCAGTTCAGGTCTCCTGGACAGAGCATCGGCTCTGATGTTCAACGGCCCTGGTTTATACTTCAAAGTAAATTGGTAATTGGAGAGGGCCACCAGCCACCTGTGACAGGTGGCATCCAATTTGGCGGACGTTAGAATATAAGTTAACGGGTTGTTGTCCGTTAGCACTTTGAATGGGACGCCGTACAAGTAATCGTGGAGTTTTTCCATTTCTGCCCACTTGAGGGTGAGGAACTCTAGTTTATGAACCGGGTAGTTTTGTTCACTCTGTGTTAGATTTCGGCTTATGTACGCCATTGGGCGAAGGCCAGCAGGATACTTCTGGTGCAGTACAGCTCCCAGCCCATTGAAACTGGCATCCATGTGCAGGATCTACGGCGTTAAACCGGTGCTTCCGTCACACTTGTCTCCGAAGCGTGTCCGTGGAGATGCGGCCTTCTGCCGAGGTTCCTCTGGATAGATTTTTAAGAGGTTATTGAGGACCTTGACTTTACTAGAGTACCCTTCTACAAAGCGGCGGTAGTATCCGCAAAACCCCAGGAAGGATTGTAGCTCCATCACGTTGTCTGGTCACGGCCAGTTCACCACGGCCTCGACCTTAGTGGGGTCAGTAGCCACTCCCTCTGTGAACATTATGTGACCCACGTAGGTGACTGATGTGCGGCAGAACTGACATTTGTCCAGGGACAACTTCAAGCCTTCCTTGCCCAGTCTATCTAATACCTTCAGGAGGCGTTCCTCGTGCTCTTCGAGAGTTCTTCCGAACACGATGATGTCATCGAGGTAGATTAGGCACTCACGGGGATTGATATCCCAAATTGTCTTCTCCATCAGCCCCTGCAAGGTTGCTGGGGCCCCGCAAATGCCTTGGGGCATCTGGGTAAACTGATAAAACCCGATGGAACAGACAAATGTCATCTTCTGGTCTGCGGAGCTCATGGATACCTGGTAGTACCCAGATCTCAGGTCCAGCAAGCTGAACCACTGGCTTCCTGATGCGTTGGGGTTCTCTTCAGTACATTCTGACGTGGATAGGTCTGGGACTGGATGCCTGTTCAGTGTCCAGTAGTCTACGCACAGGCGGACTAACCCATTCTTCTTGTGTACCACCATGATTGGAGAGGTGTAGGAGCTACGGGATTCAGTCACGATGCCTGCCGTCTCCATTTCCTTCAGGACATCCCTCATGTCCTCCACATCTCAGGGAGCGATGCATATGGAATGCTCCTGGAATGACGTTGTATTGTTCAGCTGGATCGTGTGCTGGGCGGTCTTGCTACAGCCCACATCCATCTCGCTGGTGGAGAACACCTCCCGATGTTCCTCTAATTTGGCGCTTAGCCTTCTCTTCCAGGCTGCTGACAGGGTTGATTCCCCAAAGTCAAACTGTAACCCGGCAGGCTCGTCTCGCATGGTAGCGGCAGGCACATGCGTTATAGTTTCTACAGGTATAACCGGGTATATCCGACCCAGTCTCTGACTGACGTCAAATGGTATAGTGTGAAAGGATATATTCAGGATAGTCAGGATAGTTTATTTGGTTGCAGCACATATCTCCACATCTTTGGCATTACAGTCCATCCCTGTAGGCGTTCACTACCCCCATGAGTAGAAGGGTAGAACTCCCACTCCTTAAAGAGCACTGGAACAGAACTCTCTCACCCCCCAAGGGGGCGAGGCAGGCACACCTCCCTAGCCCATGGCTAGGGCTGGACTACCTCGCCCACTAAGGGGCAGAACTCTCTAACCTCCTAAGGGACACTGCTCTTAATTTGGAGGAACCCACATCTTTATACTGGAGATGGGGCCAGGCTATTCTTCTCCAGTAACTGGGCAGTACCAAACTGTAGCTACGCCCTCATCCTGTCATGTGGTCCCAGCAGCTCACAGGCCCAGACTTGTGCCTGTAAGTTGCTACAATTCTGCAACATGAGGGGATGTGACTTCACCAGGTTGCTACCATTAACCCTAGCACTGCTTGCTATTACCAGGATTTATATACCTGGCTATGGGAAAATAGCAGTGTGCTTCACAAGCATATCAACTAATGTTTATCTGTTTAACTAATGACGACTTCATAATTATTATACAAATGTTTGTATAGTAATCATGTTTTTAGATAAGTTATCAGGGACTGCAAATGGCATTTAATGGCAAAGCTTCATGAAGTTATTTCCATGCACCACAGAAGTCACTTATCGGGGCAAAAACTGTAGTTTGTTCTATCAACACCACAAAAGGATACATACAATTACTGTAGATACATACAGTATAACTTTTTCGATGTATTCTGCCACCATTCCATAATTTGTATTTATTAATCGTGAATTAAAATGTAATATTATTTCAGTTAAAGATAATGTCAGTCATAGCTTATATTTTTTTCAATCCAATGCCATTATGTGATTCTACTTTTAGTACAAGATTTATATATGAGAGTATGCTTTTCCCAAATCCCATTGCCGTCTCACATTCCCGTGAAAATACCAAGCTTAAGACTATGAGGGGTTAGAAATTCCTGAACTTCATGCCTCGAATTCTAGACACAAGAGATGTTTTAAACAGAGTCGGCAAATCAATTGGTTTATCTAGCCTTGAGCTCACAGAGACCCAGAAACTGCACCTGTCAAAACCTTTACCAGTGTCTATCAGAACTTACACATGTTGTTATGGCTCTCATGATTTAAGGAAACACAGCTAGTTACACTTCTCGAGCTCAGTTAACAGTGTGAAGTGTTAAGAACTGTTGAAACATAAAAAAATAATTGTGACTTCATGGAACATAATCTCAATTACCCTATTTACAGTACATAAAAACATTACTACTGTGGTAGGACTTATTTGTTTTTAAATAATCATTTTTTTTTAAATTCCATATTATTAAACATTTGGTAAACTTTTTTTATTGATTATTCATTGCCACTGTATTTATGTATGAAATAATTTTAATCAATCAACTGTCTCACTTTTTTAGATTAAAAAAAGTCGTCAAACAGATCGGAGGACTTCCAGGGATGAGCCCTTGTATGCCTTAAAAGGGCATTGATGCTGTCTCTGACGGTTTTCACAAGTTGACTGTTAAAATTAAAATAGTGCTTCACTTCTTCCATAATTGTTCTCCTTAAATTTGCAGGAAGACCCATTTTGTGTTTATTACATTCATAATTTACGCTTTTGGTCCACTCGCTGTACATCTCAAAACTGACGTGGTGTTTAAAGATGAACTGGGCATATTTCTGAGGTAGACCATCTGATCTTGTATTTCTCACGCTCGGGTGCAGGTCTCTCAGCATGATGTCTGGGACCAGTAGAATCCTGGGTGCTGGAGCGGGTGTGCTTCTGGCAGTGGGTAGATGGTCTGGGAGGATGCTTTTCTGCTGTCATGGCCTAACCGGGGTGGTTATCGCCTCCAACAAAATGGTATGTGTGTATCCTGGAAGCGTGAAGGTCAAATCGGGGGATTGAGAGGGTGCACGGGGGGGAGGGGGTATGCGGTTCCTCCATGGGAGAATAAGGCGCCCTCCTGCATCGGATATACAGGTGGAAGGACTCCAAGCAAAGAATAGGGCCCCGCGATAGCAGCGGATTTCGGGACAAACATCGGAGTGGCTGGCTGATGGCAGTGAAAAGTCCGGGACGTCTAATTCGGCTTCAGTGGGTGCTGGAGGAGGGGAGCAGAGGACTTCAGGAAGAACTTCGGCATGGCTATGTGCTGGCGGAGGTGATCAGGGACTTCTGGATGAACATCAGAGTGGCTGGGTGCTGGCGGAGGTGAGCAGGGGACTTCGGGACAAACATCGGCGTTGCTGGTTGATGGCAAGTGAAAAGTCCGGGACGTCGAATTTGGCTTCGGTGGGTGCAGGGGCACTTCTGGGGCCCGGCCAATGAACTTAATCATGATCGATTTTGGTCATTTTGTTCTTCACGTACAATGGGCCAGGCTTCTTTTCCTTAAGAGCCTTCGGAACCTTTTCTTTAGGCACCTTTGGCTTAGAAACAGCTTCTGACTTTCGCTTTCTCGTGGTCAGCACAGCAGAAAAAAGCAGGTTTCTGCGTCCATAGAATCGGTGTTGATCATGGATGCAAATGGAAATATGCACAATACAGGATCTGTATAAGAGCTCATTGAGCGTGTGGGAGGCTATGTAATTTGTGTCACCTTTTATGCACTGTGTCCCTATTTAATTTTTTGGGGTGGGCATGGACACGAGCTACAGGTGTTAAAAGTGGGCATACTGTATACTAAACCTGTCGAGTGAGGTCCATTACATTATAAATACACCATCACTTCTGTTGATTCAATGCACATTGAATATACATAGAGTACACATCCCTCTATGCTTGATTTATTTTCTAAAGCAGTGATGCTGTGGAAAAGGATTTCAAAGGATCTCAGCATGAGCATACAGGATATGTACAAAATAGGACACAGAATTTTACAGATCCAACGCTGGTTAGTTACTTCGGGCCTCGGTTTAGCAAAAAGCACTGTCAGCTATCGTGCCCATGGTAAGGCAAAAAGTGTAAAGCGGAGTCCCCCAGTCACAATAGAGTAAGTATTTTTGTTTTCATTCTGTAATTACTGTATTACAGTACTTGCATAAGCTTGTTGCATTTCCAAATGATTTTTTTTGTTTACTTGTTTTCTTTGCAATTAGATTCGAGCTTAAAAATGACTGTACTACTTTTAGATGAAAATATTAAAGGGATTTTTTTTCTCCTGCTGATTTTATGTCTCTAAAAGCGTCTTGCATATTAAAATGCATATTTTTGTTTAATTATTTTCTTTTATTTATTTTTAGAAAATTGTATACAAAAACATGTATTTATTTTGACTTATTTTGGGCCTACCAAATTGTTCTCGTTTCCTTTAAACTGTTGCAAAGCGTCTGGTGGACGAAATCAGCAAGGCTAATGATGAGCGCTGTGCAGAAACAGTCAAGACTATTCTAGAGAAGAGTCACAATATCACAGCATCTGAGACCAGCATCAGATTCATGAGATGCCAATTGGGTGGAAATATGGACGTGTAACTTAAGTGTCTTACTGTAATAATGTACAGTATATTGCAATAGTATGCAGAGTGACACAACAGGGTTGATACTGTACTGTAATTACTGTGCAGTAGTTAGGACAGTACAGCTAAAGTGTTGTACTGTACTTTAGTTAAAAGTGTGGTTTGCCTGTACAGTCCTTGTAAAATTCTTCCTTATCATTACAGAGCGTATCCTATGATAAGGGAGGCCAACAAGATAAAAAGAGTGGACTAAGCACGGGCATGGATCGAAAGTGGTCAGACTTTTCAGAATGTCATCTTTTCTGACAAGACAACTGTAGCTCTTGAGAGATTTGCCACTTTTGCATTCCGCAAAAAAGGCCACCTATCTCTGAAGCCGCGGCCCAAGCACCCACTGAAGATTCATGTGTGGGGTGAAATCTCCAGACGTGGACCAGGATGCATAATCATCTTTGAGAGTAAAATAATGCACAAATTTACATGCTGTAGCCTTATGTACTGTACAACTGTAGTGTACTCTGTACCTTAATGTTAATCTTTTTCATAGTTTTTTCTTTTCTTGTTCCAGGAATCATGGATAAAGTATTTTTTTAAGAGCAAATTGTCACCTGTATTGCTCAATATATTAGGCATGATTTCCCATCTGGTGGTCACCGTTTTTCCAGGACAATGACCCTAAACATACCGCCTCTATGCCTATATTCTTTCCAGCGGGATCAACTGGGTTAAGACACCACCGGAGTAAGTGTTCCAGTGTACAGTAACTGTTTCTCATAGTTTTAAACAGTTTTTATCTGATCAACTAATTCACCATTTCCCCCCCCTCCCATTCCAGATCACCAGATTTGAACCCGATAGAATTGGTCTGGTATGCGATGAAGGATCATATAAGAAAAGTTGTTATGCCGTTCAACAAAGAGGAATTAAGAAAAGGAATACTGAGTTTCTGGAACGACATACTCACCATACAAAAATTTAGCAAATACTGTAGTAAGGTAAGTACAGGTACAGTAAGTATAGTACTGACAATAACCTGTTACAATGTTAGCCTAATATTAAAGGTACCGTAATTGAACGTTAACCATTTATATCTGCATTTATTCTCCACTTTCTACAGTATATATTATATACAGTACGTGCATTATTTGTGTTAGACGTATGTATTACCTATTATTTCTAATAATTAATTATAGTTTACAGGTACGGTTAGATATAGTTTATTCATTTTTGTGCCTGTCAATAGTGTTACACAGTCAATGCCTTCCATTCCCTAATCCTCCTGCCATTTTTTTTCTTTCACAGGTGATGAAGCACTACAGGAAGAGGGGAAAGTCCAAGTTTATTTGACTGTGTGCATAATAAAAAGTCAATAGTTTATACTAATCCCCCCTCTCTCAATGACAAAAGAAATCCAGGCTCATGTACACCGATTGATTTGACTCAGCTAAACCCCATGGCCTGAGGAGGTGTGAAGATCAAGTATTGTACTGTAGAATGCTATTTTCCTTTGCTTTGGGACAGTGAGGGGGTGGGGAAAGGTGCAATGAACTTAAACCATCAATGGCTAAAGCTGTGATGAGCGCACAGCAGGATTACAGTACAATGAAAATCATTTGAACTGTTTCAAAATGTAATACAAGTTTAAACTCCCTTGAGAACATGTTTCTGTGTGTGTGAAATTTCCATAAACAGTATGAAAAGCAGACCAAGCCTACTCAAATTTGAAGGTTTGAATAGGAATCCCCTTCCTTAAAAAAAAAATGTGTTTGCCACCTCCTAAAGAAGTAAAAAGGAAGTGATTGTAAAAATTGATAAAATATTATAAAAAATGCATCACATTATGATTTCTTAAAATTCACTCATTTATTAAGCCCTTGTCGAGAAATAAATAATAAAAAAAGTAATGCCTTTCCCCCCCCTTTTTTTCTGACTTGCAATTAACATTGGCAGTGAAGTCATTCTTGAGAAATCACAATGCAGAACTTATCACCCCTGTGCATGTGTGTGAAAACGGCAAAGACATTCTCAGCCAAGAATCAAAGGCTCAAAGATAATGTGCCTTTTTTTTCTGACTTGAAATTAATATTGTCAGTGAAGTCATTCTTGAGAAATTATAATGCAGGACTTTATTTATTTAGTTATTAATATTTATTTTTGGGGTTTCTTATCCAAATTAATTACACATGCAAAGTCTAATTACTGTATACTGCAAAATGCAACATCATTGATAAAAGAAAACAGTAACATACAGTAGTGTTTTCCATTAACCAGGAAGTGGAATACTGTAAAAGCAAAAAACATCTTGTTGTGAAATTTTAGTACAGGCTATGACATGTGCAGTAATTGAATCGATCACCTACTGTACAGTGCATACTGTAGTGTGTTGTCAAAAATATTAGCGTGGCAAAGTTTTAAAAGCGTGAAGCTGGTAATACGAACTGTATAAAAGTAAAAAAGGCAACGTTTAAAAAAAGCGAAATTAGAGTTCTATCGAACTTCATCCTTATCTTTTGCTGCTCGATTTCAAAGTTCTTTTTCTGGAAAAAAAATGATGCTATTATTTCCGGTACTGCGCATGCATCAACTTGCGCTATATGGTGCATGTCCACAAGCATACTATACACTACTGTTGTGTCATTGGGAATTAAAGCTAATACTGTATAGTGTAACACTGTATAGTACAGTACAGTACATTATATTTACCTTCATTATAAACTTTGCCAACCAGGTGGGGATGAGCCAATGTGAATTGTGCATAGAAGCTGGGGTCACTCATGTCATCTGCATTTTAGTTGACAGGTGACTGCTGGTAGTCAGACGAGGCCAGATGCAATGATTGTAATCAGGTGTGGCCAGGTAGCAATTATTGTAATTAGGCTGGATCATGTAGCAATGATTGTAATCAGGCGGGTTTACTATGTTTTCAGTGATGGTCGGACAGCTATTTTAATCATTTTGGCAAGCCGGGGTGTATTGTGCATAGAAGGGGGGGTCACTCATGTCGTCTGCATTATAGGTGACAGTTGACTGCTGAAGCTGGTAGTCCAGGGATTTCATAGGAAGCCAGGTGAGGGATTTCAGCAGGGGAGACGCTGAGGCAGATTTAGGAAAGAGTAGAGTGATTCTGGCAGCAGCGTTTAGGATAGATTGTAGGGGAGTCAAGTGAGCGGCAGGAAGGCCAGAAAGCAGGAGCTTACAGTAGTCGAGACAGAGAGAATGAGGGTCTGTGTTAGAGTTTTAGCAGACAAGCAACAGAGGAAAGGGCGTCTCTTGGTAATATTGCTGAGGAAAAAACAACAGATTTTTTGCTACTTTTTGAATGTGAGAAGTTTTTGAGTCGAGTGTGACCCCCTAGGCAGTGTGCTTGGGCTACTGGGTGAATGATATTACTTCCAACAGTAATGTAGAAGGAGGAAATAGGGCCAGGTTTAGGAGAAAGTATGAGGAGCTCTGTTTTTGCCATGTTAAGTTTAAGTCGGCAGAGGGCCACCCAGGATGATATAGCAGAGACACATTCAGAAACTTTAGTCTGTACAGCAGCTGTAAGGTCAGGGGTAGAAAAGTAAATTTGTGTGTCATCAGCATAGAGGTGATATTTGAACCCAAGAGATGTGATTAGATCACCTAGAGAGTGCGTTAAGAGAAAAAAAGAAGGGGTACCAGGACAGAGCCCTGGTTTACCCCCACAGAGAGATCAATAGGAGGTGTTTTCAAAAGAGACACTGAATGTACGATGGGAGAGGTAAGAGGAGATCCAGGATAGAGCTTTGTTGAAAGCCAAGAGTATGGAGAATGTGAAGGAGAAGAGGGTGATCCACAGTATCAAAGACTGCAGAGGTCGAGTAATATGAGCAGAGTGTAATGACCTCTGTCTTTGGCAGCATGGAGGTCATTAGTTATTTTACTGAGGGCTGTTTCAGTGGAGTGAGCAGTGTGGAAGCCAGATTGTAGAGGGTCTAGGAGAGAATAGGTGTTCAGAAAATGGAGCAATCAAGAGAATACAAGACGTTCAAGGAGTTTAGAGGCAAAAGACAGGAGGGAAACAGGTCGATAGTTAGAAAAACAGGTAGGGTCAAGCTTGCTGTTTTTGAATAATAGTATGACTGTTGCATTTTTGAAGGAAGAGGGAAAGGTACCAGAGTAGAGGGGGAGTTAAAAATGTGTGTGAGCGAAGGGATTATAGTAGGAGCAAGAGGTTTTAGGAGATGGAAGGGAATGGGGTCAAGACAAAGGTGGCTGATGGAGAAGAGGAGATCAGTAACGACACATCCTCCGTGACAGTGGATAAAGAGTCAAGGAATGCAGGAGGAGAGTTAGGAAGAGGTGTAGGATGGGGAGAGGATACAGAGGGGATGGCCTGATGTATGGATGCTACCTTTTCCTTGAAATAGTCGGCAAAGTCCTGAGGTGAGATGGAGGAAGAAGAACAGGCAGCAGAGGGTGGTCTGAGTAGGGAGTCAAAGACAGAGAAGAGTCAGTGTGGATTAGACTTGTGCATGTTGATTAGTGAAGAAAAGTAGGTTTGTTTAGCCTGAGAGAGGGCAGAGTTGAAACAGGATAGGATAAATTTGTAGTGAAGGAAGTCTGCGAGAGTGTGAAATTTCCTCCAGAGGCGTTCAGAGGAACGAGTGCAATAATGCAGCATGCATATGTGGGAATTAAGCCAAGGTCTGGGGCTCAAAGGGCGAGAACGGCAGAGAGAAAGCGGGGCATGTCGATTTATTTATTTATTTATCAAATGTTTTACCAGGAAGTAATACATTGAGAGGTACCTCTCGTTTTCAAGTATGTCCTGGGCATAGTTAATGACAAATAATACATGGTTACAAATACAGTTACATAAATGAACAGGGTATACGTTATATACAATACATTGCATGCACAGTTAGAGAAGATGTATATTATAGGCTTATGTAACGGTTACAGACCAGATTAAAATGTGAGACAGCCTTAGTTTTGAAAGAACTTAAACTGGTGGTGGATGTGAGAGTCTCCGGTAGGTTGTTCCAGTTTTGGGGTGCACGGTAAGAGGAGGAGCAGCCGGATACTTTGTTTAGCCTTGGGACCATGAACAGTCTTTTGGAGTCAGATCTCAGATGATAAGTACTGCATGTGGTAGGGGTGAGGAGCTTGTTCAGATAGGTCAGGAGAGGAGGATAGGGCAGAGTTGTAGTTCCTGACCAGGTTGTCAGGGTCTGGAGCAGAGCTGAGAGAGGAGAAGGAGCATAAAGTGGAATCAAAAGCTGGTAAGTTAATAGAGCGTAGGTCTCTGAAGAACAGTGGGTAGGTGGAGAAGGGGGAAAGTGAGAGAGAGAAAATGAGACGAGGTGATGGTCAGAGAGAGGAAAAGGGGAAATGGAGAAATGGAGAAATCAGAGAGAGAAGTTTTTAGTGAAAACCAGGTCTAGGTAGTGGCCATTCTTCTGGGTGCTGGCAGCAGTCCACTGTTGAAGGCCAAAAGAAGAGGTTAGAGAGAGAAAGTGGGAAGCCAAGGGAGAGAGGGGTCATCA
Organism: Ascaphus truei; assembly: GCA_036426205.1. Taxonomy (NCBI): domain Eukaryota; kingdom Metazoa; phylum Chordata; class Amphibia; order Anura; family Ascaphidae; genus Ascaphus; species Ascaphus truei. The sequence goes on from WSYH01010793.1 coordinate 20,302, forward strand.
ATATGGCAGTTTAAGTCCCCAAGGAGAAGAACAGGGGAGTCTGAGGAGAAAGAGAGAGAGAGCTAGGATACCACAGTGTCTCTGTATGATCTTTTTTATTTGGGGTGCAGCACTGTTGTATCTTGTTGTAAACGGTATAGACATTTTCTCATCTACATCTATGTATCTATGTTATTAGAGATGTTTCTTTCTTTATATTTGATGAGTTCTGTTCTTTCAATCTGAGAAACGTTATTTCAAGCTTTCTCGGCTATTCCTTTTTTGTACTTTCTTACCTGAAATTTGTCCATCATATTTAGTGCTTGCTCTTTAAACACACTCTCTGCGTACGTTTCAGTCTTTTAGCTGTCCTACTGGAATGTTTTCTATCCACTTGTCTATGTGGCTGCTGTCTTCCTGTAGGACGTTGTTGCAATCAACATTTTTTATATATGTTTTAGTTTCAAAACATCAATTTTCCACATGTAGCCCCCTTTCCCCATAACCCGTGCTGCCTTTACCTGTGGTTCACAGAAGGCCTAAGTCTCAGCCGCTGGGAGCCTTGGTGAACTCTCTCCTCGGTACAGCACCTCCACCTGGGAGGGATCCTGGCAGTGCAGGATAACCCCTCACAGGAACCAATACATCAGTGAGAAATACGCACACACGGGTCAAGTATGACAGTTTACTAACATGCTGATAATAACACTATATACCGTACCCCAACACAATACCCACAATACCCACAATACAATGACCCACACAATATTCACACCCCGGTGAGATTCCCCCAAATTACTGGGGTGCCCTGGGAACCTAACCGCTCGGTGTCCACAGAGCAATGCCCACCCAAAGTGTGTGTGGAGTAGCTCTACCTCATGTGTATGGCCATTGGTGCACATGGGTACCTCTCCTGGTCTTAGGCCAGACCAGGACAATCTGGAGATGGATGTATCCGCAGGACCACACTGTGAGCCCATGACACAGGGTCTACCGGATCCTCTCTCCTCGTCACTGTCACCCTGTCACCAAGTCACTGTCACCTTGTCACCCAGTCACTCTCTCCCACCCATCACTTTCACCCACCCAGTCACTATCACCAGTGTTCGACAAATCACCCAAAAATCTACTCGCCCAACCAAAAAATCTACTCGCCACCTAGTCCCGCCCCTAACCCCGCCCCCAACCCCGCCCCCAACCCCGCTTTAAAATAAAATATATAAATAAAATACATTTAATAAATTCCTAGTCAGAACAACATTCGTTTTTGACAAATGTATTTATTACATTATACTACAATTAGTCCTTGTTACGTGTGTGTGTAAGTGTGTAAGTGTGTAAATGTCGGATCTAGAAATAAAAGCCACATTTGAATGACTAGTTTCCTGAACACCTTAACCAGTGTCTGGACGTCCCCGCTTCACAATATCTAAAGCAGCAATCCCTCCTGGGATCTTACCTGATCCTCAGTCCCTCAATGTCCAGGTATCCTCATTCCCGCAATGTTATACATTGGAGGGGATGTGTTCCCTACCTCTCTTCTGGGTTAGGGGGGGTTCCGATGTCTTCTGTGTGAAGCTTGAGTCAGATCTGGAAGAAAGCAGTATAGGTTATTTTGGTGTAGTATAGGACAGTTAAGATATATAGGGTAAATAAGATATCCAGATACAAAGAGGGGGAGAGAGAGAGAGGGGGAGAGAGAGAGAATGAGAGAGAGAGAGGGGGGGGGGAGAGGGAGAGGGAGAGAAAGAAAGAGAGAGGGGAGAGAAAGAGAGAGAGAGAGGGAGAGAAAGAAAGAGAGAGGGGAGAGAAAGAGAGAGAGAGAGGGAGAGAAAGAGAGAGAGAGGGGGAGAGAAAGAGAGAGAGAGGGAGAGAAAGAGAAAGAGAGGGAGAGAAAGAGAGAGAGAGGGAGAGAAAGAGAGAGAGAGGAAGAGAAAGAGAGAGAGAGGGAGAGAAAGAGAGAGAGAGGGAGAGAAAGAGAGAGAGAGGGAGAGAAAGAGAGAGAGGGAGAGAAAGAGAGAGAGGGAGAGAAAGAGAGAGGGAGAGAAAGAGAGAGAGAGG
>WSYH01010794.1:0-22340 GCA_036426205.1 Ascaphus truei
CACTCCAACTGCCGTTTAGGCTGCCCCTGGATAAGGTCAACATAGTCACCCATCCGGGCCAACTGCAGGCTAGGGCCTGTGCAAGGAGTTTAACCCCAAACACTGCCTGTTCCTATCAGGACTTCGCTGAGTCCATAGAAACTGCAGCCGTGCGGAGGCTGGGGGGAAAGCGGGAGCTTTCCTGGCCTTATACGCACGCCGTCCTGGGGCGTGGTCTATGGGCTGGCCAATCACGGAGCTGGGGCGCCCTCATTGGCGAAACCGCTCACGTGAACGCCCTATCGCGCGAGAAATCAGTTTTAACTGCCTTTAAGAGTCTGATCGCCGACGGTCCGCGCTGTCTGCCTATCTATGGACCAGCCTATAGTGTTTAGGCCAGTGAAAGGCAATAGCCAGGGGAACTTGGCTACACATGATGGTGAAACGGTGCATTTGTGAACTACTAGTACCAACAACTGATGTTGTAGATTACATCTTTTAATTAGTATTTGAGTTGTGCATTCATTAAAAACAAAAAAAAAACTACATGCGTGTCCCTCTCTCTGTAGGGGGGTGGGGGCGGGGCCTGCCCCAGCAGTCCGACCCGGAGATAGTCAACAGATTCCGGTGTCTGCCACAGGACCGGCTCCGCTCCACAACCAACAGGTGCGGGACTTTCGAGAGATGAAGAGACACACCACACTGATGAAATTTTCCCGATGTGCAAAAATACTTTTGTAGTGGGGCACACAAAAAACCGTGATAGTTCAAAAGACTGGAGGGGGTTACTGCTAAAGACTACCTTTTACTATTAGCAAGGTAAAAAAAAAAATGCCAGCACACCAAAGGGTACAATAAATGTGACTTTTTAGCTCAAACGTTTCAACTCCCAATGGAGCCTTTGAAAAAGCCTCCATGGGAGACCGAAATGTTGAGCTAGTAAAGACCATTATTGTAACCATTTGTGTGCTGCTTTTTTTTTTTTACATATATCAATACACACACTTTCCAGTATTGGCTGCAATGAGTCAGAAATGTGTTCCCCTTCATTCATACCAAAGGTGGCTGGTAATAAGTATCTTAAAAGTATCATTACTTTACTTTTAGTTGGTGCAAGGTGATAATGTAGCTTACCTTTTCTCCTCCTCCCGCAGATGAGAACCACAGCTTGTAAACAACGAAACCTCAACTATGGCTATCGAAGTTCTTCCCCACCAAGACATCCAAGCTTTGAAAGTGAGGAACCACACGCACACGCACACGAATTGAAGTCATGAGTTCTCTCTCAAATGTTACAGCGAAGACTGGGTGCTCTCAACTGGGACATCTGCAGGACAACTTTGTCAGACTTGTTTGTTGTTTTGAGAAACTGTTGGCAAGCAAATACTTTAATAGACAATGTTAATAAAAATGGGAAAACAGGCCAGGAAGTACTTAGGAAAAAAAATGGAATCGATAGATTTTTAACAGTAACCACTATTAATGATATGATCTTGTAGCTTTGAATTAATTTGCATCCGTAACTTCTAACCAAGCTGAAACTCTGTGCAAAACGATGTTTTTATCGCATCGAAACGAAATAATTTCTAGTTTTATACCAAAAATCTTAATAAATATTCAATTTTATCTCTTTCCATTGTTCATAGTACCTCATGGAATACTCAATCCACTAAAATGTACTATATATTATATAATGACAGGTGTATTTCGTTTGATCGGGCACCTTTGAAATTATGCAGTTTTAAAATAAACCACTTGTAATTCATGTGAAGGTTATAGTGCTATTCCTCGCTCGGGGGGGCCCCTTGTGCTGAGTTACGCCCTGTAAAAAGTTATCGCAACTTGCATGCAATCTACCGTTCTCAAGGACCAATATGTTTATTAGGAGAACGTTAATTAACTACTTTAATGACACAAGAGCCTAAGTGCGTGTCTGGTTTCTTAACCGTTCATCATTTGCTTTAAGGAAGTATACTGAGAAGCGATCTGGTAACGTCTTGGTTCTTTAGTATATTATTGTTAACAGTTTGTTGCTGTTTATATCATTGAAACTGGCATCTGCCATCTGTAAAGTGGCGGGGAGTGTGTTGTCATACTTTGTTTGGTCTGCATTGCAGCAAGTTTTAGTCTACATGGAGCATCACAGAAAAGAAATTTTAACCCTTGCATTGCTGGAAGGACCTGAAGGGCTTTCTTTCTGCAATGTGCTGGTGACTTCCCCCAGTCCTACAGGGGTCAAGCTTGCTTAGCATACATGAAATGTGAATAGATACCTGAACTTGGTATTTAAAACAGCAATCCCGGATGCTGTGTTTTTTGTTTTATTTTTTTCCCGGGTGTTTCTGGAGCTGAACTCCGCTCCAGGAAGCAATTTTTTTTTTCTGAGATACTAGTTTTAATTGCTCTCTTCCATCCAGGGAAAACAAAATGGTCCCACCCAACCGCAGACCAATAGGAAACCACAACGCATAATGGTGCCGCTTCTTATTGGAAGACTGCAGACGACCTCTTTTTTGGGTTTTGTTTAAAAAAAAAAAAAGTGTGAGCCGACACTGGGGGAGGGACAAACCCAGACCTGCAAATACAGCGGTCTAGACCTGAAAGACCACCATGTTCAAAAATGTCAATTTGGGCAGGATTGCGGCTTTATCCAGTGGCATTAGTCAACGGTGACAGGCTCGTATTACATGGTTTATACCCCCGCCTTCTCTCCCCCCCCCCCAAAAAAAAATAAGCAATTTAGGAAGGATGGTCGATCACCAGCTCTTGCCCTGCAGGGATTAAACTTACTGTAGTTGTTTGAGGAGACATTTGGAGGTCCTAGAACTACTTGATGTTTCTTTACAGGGCTACTGAACATCTATCCTGTAACCATCAATGCAATCCACTGGTAATGTACTTAATTTGTACCGTTCTCACTATATTGTGCTGTTCTTCCTGGCTAAGTGAACAGGTTGTCCTTGGGTAATTTTTTTTTAATAATAAACAAATAAGTTAAAACACATTTCTGATTTTTCATAACCGCTCTGTAAATAGAACTTTCACTGTTAACAATCAAGACAACATGACAACAGTGGAAATTGACACCCCCCCCTCCCCTTTTGATAAGGGGTTACCATATCTACATGGTTGTATGAATGAATGAAACAATTTTATCTGTTTAATATATCAACTCATTTGCAGGCTGTAAAATCTATATTTTAATTGGGTATTTTCTGTGTTTCACATGCTGCCTTAACACAACATGTGACCCTTCCTTTTTCTGTAATTTAACTAAAAATGCACTTATTTTTTTTGTCACTTTTTATGCAATAACCTCATATTGAATTGAATGTGAGCATAAAAACTTACTGATTTGTGAGGTGGTTAAGTGATTTAGTTCAATATTTCTTTAAAGTTTTCAAAATAAGATGATGGTTTTGTCCTATTTCTATCTAGGCAATTTGGAAGTATAAATTAAAATGTTGTAAATATGTTTCATGATTTGTGTTGCTAATTTTTGTGAATAAATGCATCCTAACAGTTTACATGTGGAGTGCCAATTTTTTTTTGTGTTATTGTATGAATTTATGACGTCATAATATGTTAATATAAGAGATCCTACTTCCATCATACAAAGCCCTGAAGAATGCAATATTATTTTAGAATAGCTTGATTTGTTAGGCTTGTGAATCCCAGAAAAAAAAAGTGGAAGCACAAAACAAACAATTTCACATGTGCAAAATAAATGTGCCTTTACAACCATCTTGGTGCAGCCTGCAAAATATGGTCACTAGTGAGTGCTGTGTTGAGGGATTATTGTGACTATTCCCATTCAGTGATTTTCATCTCCGCATTCATGATCTCAAATCTTTTACATACATATATATGACTATAGTTAATAAACAACGTAATCCCAGCAAGCTCCAACCACCACATGTGTGTGTGTGTGTGTGTGTGTGTGTGTGTCAAAAGGAGAGTACCAAAAGTGGCCAAATGTAACAACAAAGCCAAAAATACCCAATGCTACATCCAATGTGACAAAACATGGTTAAATACTTCAAGTTTGTTTTCTCATGAGTAAGGGTCATTTGTAACCCCTTTGGCCAGAGCGTTCTAGCCTGCAGCCACTCACAGCTCATTTGTGGAAAAGTCACTTTTCAAACAGATTTTCTTGCAGACCCTTGGGGTTATACTTCTTTTTTTTTTTTTTGAAGCGGCAATTCAAGAGGGCACATTTTTTATTTTATTTTAATATGGTTTGAAGCAGGGGGTCTCCGGAGCTGAACCCCGTTAATTTGGTTCCGGGGACCCCCTGCTTCCAGAGATAGACCTCCAAAGGGGGTGCCGGCGTCTCCTGCAAGTTTAAAGCTCCCGCGTCACGCGGGCCAATAGGAAGCTGCTGATGTCACGGCTTCCTATTGGCTCGCAGGACAGTGGATTTGCAAAGCAGCCATTACATGAACCACATGGCCAGAGCAGCTACCGGCACCCCCTACGGCGGTAAGTTTCTCCGGAAGCGGCGGGGTACCCGGAGCTGAAATTAATGGAGTCCGATCCGCAGCCCCACTTCAATCCTAAAATAAACGGGGGGAAAATCGCTAACTTGGAGCTTCTTTTAAAACCAGTGTACACGTTAACACCAAACCGATCCGTGGTTCAAATACTAAGGTTATATTCCAGGTCCTACAAGCAGTACTTCCACTTGTGTGTCTTCTAGTCCTCCACCTCCTGAAGAAAGAAAGGAAGACTGAGGCAAAAGGCAAACCGGCAGAAGTGTGTTTGTTCAAAATGCCATGAAGCCGTCTTCTCCCGGAACATTTAAGACCATCCCCCTTGAATGTGGGCTTAAATCTTCCCGACAGCGAGAAGACTATTTGCAGCATATGTAATGGGGGCAGGAATCAGAAAGGTATTGCACATCTAACATTGCAATAATGAACTAAAGCTAAATATAGCTGTGTGTATGGGAATCTTTATAATTTTAAGAGTTGGTGGTGCGACTTGCAGGCAATCAGGGAGAGATGACACTTCTGCCGTCACCAAAGTTGTCATGCAGCTCACAGCTAGAAATGGGCTGCAGAATTCTACTACAAGGAAAGGCATCACACGAAATAGTATTACTTTAATTATGAAACATTTAGATCAAGAAACTAAACGGTTGTGTAATCCCTTATTGTTACTATGGAATGTGGAATGGTCGGCTGGTTTACAGATAAATGGTGATGTCATGTCCTGTCCCAGGAAGCGAGTAAGGGAACATTCTGTACCCTGATTTTTAGCATCAGTGACTCATCGGCATAATGGGAGTTGTGCTGATAAAACTCAGGACTTTTCCATTAATACCATTGGGATCCAAAACTCCCAAATCTGGAGTTCCTTTGGAAGTCGACATCTTTTTGGCAGCCTCAAAGTTCTATGCACGGTATCTCTTAAATAGCAAATAATTTTATTTGTTCAGTTTGTAAAGGCAGACTTAAAAAGTTACAACATTATGGCTTCGTAATGGAAGCTTCTTACAAAATGGACACCACCAGGACCAAGACAGATTTCGTTGTGGCCAGGACTGGAGTTTCCAACAGGGCACCCCGTGTTGGCGGCCCTGCGAGGCTCCCCCCTTTCTTTCACACTCTTCAGTTCCACACACCACCTCGCTTTCTCACTCCCTCTATCTCGCCCCATCGCCCACACCCATGATCCGCTCACCTCCACACCAGGGATTTTCATGCCCCCATTATACACCCCCATCTACCCTCGTTGCTCAATCACTCCTCCCTCATGCACCTCTCTTGATTCTCCCCCCTCCTCACTCTCAATCCTCCCCTTCCCCTCCTCACACTCTAACCCCCCACATTCCTCTCATTCAACACTCATTAACCCCTCACCCCCCCTTGCTTCCTCCCACTACACACACCTTGGGGGAAGAAGGCTCACAGACAGATGCAAAAGTTGGGTCCAACTTCTCGTGTGCCGCGGGGTGGGGTTTAGTGAAGGCTGGGCACGTGGGAGAGCCGGCAGTCAGATACGGATGTTGGGTCCGACTCCCTGTTGGCAGCCTGGACACCACCTCGGCTATTTGTGTATTTCTTGTTTGGCTTTATACCCTTTACTATTTACACGGCAACCAATAATGACAAATCCTTGAAACATTCTGGAAGCATCACCCAGTGTTTCATTATATTTTGTTTCGTGCTTCATCTTAAAAGTACCACAAGTTGTACATGTCAAAGTAAAATTTTCAATGTTAATCGCGCTACGATGGAGGCAAGGTTTAATAATCAGAGAACGAGGGACAATCTCAGAGAATTTTTAAAAGAGGCGAAATTGCCGACACTGGGCAAGTGGAGAGGGAGGCGTTACAGAAAGACTTCTCTTTAGAAGAGTGAACGGAAGTTGTAAAGTCCCTTAAGCAGCCAAGGCGCCGGTCCAGATGGCTTCTCAACCTCTTACTACAAAAAATGTGAAAATTCTAGCCCGCATATTGCTGGAAACTCTTTAATTCGGTTTTAGAAGGGGCCTCGTTCAGCACAAATGCCTCAGGCGTCTATCTCCCCGATCCATAAAACTGGAAGGGACCCGGCAGACTGTAAGAGCTACCAGCCCATCTCGTTAATCAATACGGACATCAAAATGTTCTCCAAGCTTATAGCTAATTGAGTGGGTATCGTCCTTCCAGGGTCATTCATCCGATTGGTAGGGTTTATCGGAGGAAGGCAAGCGGCAGACAATACCAATGAAGTCCAATGCAATATGGGTTGGGTGCAACGCACAGCAAAAGAAGGGGGTGATGGCAGGTCTGGCAAAAAAGTTTCTTTTTTGTGGGACATAAAACAGAAGGTGCAACCTTCTACGCGTTTAGTGCAGACAAATGACTTTATCAAGAAGGGTATCAAAAATAGAGTACAGCAGGTATATATAGGGTGGGGGGATGGGGGAGGGGAGAGGGGAGAGAGAACAGTCTGCCGATTTGGCGCCAAACTCGCTAATTGGAAGCTTCATGTAACTTACACCATAGTATATAGCTTTGAGGGCATGTGGGAATGGTTAATTACCTGTTGGCACTCGCAGGAGAGCCGCCTTCAAACACCGTGCTCGGTGACACGCACCGCACTGCATGGAGGGCCCAAATCTCGCGAGATGCGCCTCAGGCAAGCCACGTTCTTACCGCGCATGCGCAGAGCAAAAAATCTTAAAAATCAATCCTGAGTGCCAACGAGCAGTGCCCATAGTATGAAGTGTCGCGCATGCGTCCTATGTCCATTAGTGACAGAAAAAATTATAATATATGCCCCACCACACAATAAGGATGTTGATGGAGATGCCTATACTACGAAGTGACACTCACATAACCAATCCCTATGCGGTGGGGTGGAAAAGGGAAGGGGGGGGGAAAGAGGGGGAGAGAAGGAGAGAAACGAATGGTGGTGGGGGAAGGAAAGGGAAGGGGGGGGTGTTGGAAAGGGAAGGGGAAAATGGGGGGGGGGGGAAGGAAAGGGGGGGGGGGGGAAAAGGATAGGGATAAGAGGAAGGGAAAAAGAAATGAAAGAAGAAAGAAGAAAAAAAAGGGAAGGGAGAGGAGAAGGACAAGGAAATAGAATGGAGGGGAGGGATGGGAAAACTAGATGTACTAAAAAATTTCATAATTCACGTTGGGGGCCAATTTAGGCAGACTGTACACCACTATATGAAACACATGATGGAATTTAAAAACAAAAAATAATTATGTGATCAAAAATAAGACAACATATTAAATGAAATTCTAACTTATACCTATTATTAAAACATATAAGCAGCCTTCTGAAGAACAGAGGTACCTGCTAAATTTTGAGCTATATATTTTTTCAGTTTTTACAGTTTATCAACCGTGAAGGGAAGGAAGTTACACACAATGGTGACCTATTCAGTTATCCATAAATGGAATGTGTGTTGATTATATGCTAATGTTTACAACCATAAAATTTTTGCAACATGGTATTACAACAATCTTGAATATTATAGAATGATCAGTCAAAAAAAAAGACAAAGATACAAGTTGTTTCGGTTAGTGTACACAATGTAATACATCAAAACCATTAGAGCGTGAGACTATGCATAATACATAAAAGTCTAGAGCAATCTGACCATGGGTTATTTTAGGAAAATGATTAATGCTCCATTCAATGTTAATTCCATCTGGATAACGGGTTTTTAGCATGAGATCCAGAAGATTCCCTACAATCTACCATTGTGTTAAGTTGCACCCCTCATTTTGGGTAAAATGTCTCTCAATTCCCATAAATGAGAAGCTTCGGACCGCCCTTGGCACATTCTATGAAAGTTTGGAGAACGGGTGGACGCGCTAGAAGGTTCCTCAGCCTTCTGTTTTTTTTATTGTCCACACAATAAAGAACTTTTTTGCCAGACCTGCCCATCACCCCCTTCTTTTGCTGTGCTGTGCTTGCACCAACCCATTATGCATTGGACTTCTCCCCACTGGCAACAGACGCAGATTGAGGAGGGACTCTGGTTGACACCATTCGTCGAGTACTTACCTGGGGCCAGCCCAATGAGGTTGGGGGGGTGTTTTTGTGCCAGTACCCCTGCCTTCAGGGCATTGGAGCTGTTACTTAGGTTGGATATCTACTGTCCCAAGTTGGTTCCTTCCATTACTTTGCACTAGATCCATTCTAGCACCCAAATCCACCCTCCACTGAATACCAGAGTGAATAATCGATTGTTTATCTTGGCCAACAAACCAAATATTCCGTCATTGGTACTCAGTCTGGACGCGAAAAAGCCTTCGATAGGATCCAAACTGGCCCTACTTAGGGGATGCTAGTAAGCATTTGGCTTTGAGGGACGCCTAGTTGGAACCTTGCACTGTACGAGGGCCGATAGGCGAGCGCGTCGCGACACAAGGGTTCCATCGTATCAATTTCCAAATCCGCAGTGGCATGAGTGCAGATCCCGTTTGTCCCCCTTGACTGGTCTCCCTGTGCCCTCGCAATAGAAACACCATTTGCGGCAATGAGCAACCGATTGGCAATAGCAGTAACGATCATCATAAGTGGCGCTGTACGCCGGATGATGTGAATCCTGACATTATCCAACCCTCTTACCTCTCTGCCCCATGTTTCTCATATTCTTGGGGAGGTTGACCAAATTCGGGGTTCAAAACTAACACGCCACAGCGGAAGCCCTCACCTAAATTACCTAAACGGTGGAAAAATGATTGACTAACTTTAAACTTGTAAATGGCAACCCTCCATGAGCAATACTGGGGTATATCTCACAAAGTATAACACAGCCGTATATAAGGCAAAGCTATTCCAGGTGTTCTCAAGACTTTAGGGAGGATTCAGGAGTATGGGCGGAGTGTGAATACTTTGGATAGTGTGACAATTGAATCTCCTCCGTCGGGTGCTAACTTTTCCAAGCCCACTCGCCCGATCCCTGCGAAGACCAGATCTCTCGTCTACAGTCCTGCTATAAGAAGTTTACTCTGGAAATAAAAAAGGCCCAAGAATTAAAAAGTATTTGAGGAGGTCCGACATAACGGGGACGCGTTTGGCGGCGGGTGCCCCTTGCTCCTTGTTCCCATCAATCCAGTACAGATAGAGGCAAAGCTAAAGAACGCAGAGCGGCGGCGGCGCAGAGGACGAAAAACGGGTTCTGGGTGTCCCTCCCCCACACATTGTGCTGTGGTTGTCTATTAGAGAGGAGGTATAGTGGCGTCGGTTCGAATAGCAGTGGGCAGGCCCCCCTCGGGGTGGGGGGGCCCCCTTGGGCCGGCGGGGGTCCCCGACGGGGAGCAAGCAAGGCACCCCCCCAACCTCCTTGAGGTCGGCCTCTCAAGATCTTTTTTAATCCTTTGGGCTTTCGTTATTCCAGATAAATTCGTTATCGCAGACGGTAGCGAGAGGATCTGGTCTTGAGGCAGGGGGATCGGGAGGGCTTGGAAACGGTATAGACCGGCCGAGATTCATTTCAATATCAAGAGATGCCCCTCCGACCTTCTGAGATCCTCCCTTAAAAGTCTTGAACAACACTGGAATCAGTTGCTTATTAAGGCTTTGTTAATTTTTGGCGAGGAATGAACAAGCATTCCCTTCGGATCGCGTACCCCCCCCCCCCCCCTTTGAGGAGTGGGCCTTTTAGGATTAAGGTAGTTGTCTTACGGGGCGCGTCTAGGGGCCGAAGACGCGGGGAGATAAAAGCTGTTTCACGGCACGTCTCTTCCGTCACCCGGCGTTTCATTCCCCCCGGTGCCACGGTCCCCCCGTTCTCCGTACCCGTCCTCGGCATTTCGTCGGTCCGGTTCTACTCCGCCTCGCTCCATCCGCCAGGCTCCCCCGCCCCCTCGACCCCGTTCGCCCATTCGTTGTCGACCCCCAGCGGTAGGTCTATAAAGTTTAACGTTTAGTAAATGAGTGTGTTCACCGGCTCTCGGTAAATTTATGGTTGAGGTTCCCACCGCCACCCCTTGGCATGATTAATTGGAACCCCGGAAATTTGGTTTTCCCCCCCCCCCCCCCCCCCCCCCCCTAAACCTCCCAAGCAGAATTGAGAAAACATTGGGACGAGAGGTAAGAGGGTTTGGATAATTCAGGATCACATCCTCCCGCGTACAGCGCCACTTTATGTGACTGCTCTTTTAATGCTATTCCCGCAATATCCGGGTGGGTTCTGTTTCTCCGTGTGTGCCGCCAAGGGTTCTATACAGAGGGCGAACAGCAAGGGGAGACAACGGGAATCCTTGCCTCATGCCCGCGGATTTTGAAATTATCCCCGTGGGAAACCAACTGGTGTCGCACACCCCGGCCTTCGGCCCCTCTCAGTGCCATAATGGCTCCCAATTAGGCGTCCCTCAAAGCCAATGCTTCTAGCTCCCCCTCATAGTAGGGCCAGCAGTTGATCCAGCGAAGGATTTTTCCGCGTCCAGGAATTGAGTACCAATGACGGAATATTTTTTTTGTGCCAGAGAAATCAAATCGATTATTCATCTGGTTGGATTCAGTGGAGTGACCCCCTGCTGGTTGCTCAAGCATGGAATCCTATTGCCAAAGATTGTGCCCCACAAGGAACACTTGGGACATAGATATTCAAAACCGATAAAGAGCTCATGGCCTGGAAGCCCCCCCCCCAGGGGGGTAATGACAAAAAAAAACACCCCCCGACCTCATTGGGGTGGCCCAGGTAAGAAGCTACTCACGAATGTGTCAACCAGTGGTCCCTCTCAATCTGCTGCTGTGCAGTGTGGGAGAAGTCCAATGAAATATGGGTTGGTGCAACCACAGCAAAAAAGGGGGGGTGATGGCAGGGGTCTGGCAATAAAGGTTCTGTATTGTGGTGGACATAAAAAAGAAGGCTGCACATTCTAAGCGTTCCACCCGGTCTCCACAAACATTTCCATATGAAGATGTGCCAAGGGCGCTTGGTCCCGAAAGATTCTCATTTATGGGAATTGAGAGGAATTTTACCCAAATGAGGGGGGTGGCCAAATTAACACAATGGTTAGTAGATTGTTAGGGAATCATTCTGGATTCTCATGAGAAAAACCCGTATCCAGATGGAATTAACATTTTGAATGGAGCCACATTATTGAGGACCTGGAACTGCTATGACTTCGAATCGCGGCGTTAATAGAAATAAGAAGACATTTAGGCGTTGCAGCAGGGAGGATGAAGTGCTGATGGGGATTCGCCCGAGGCAGAGGGTACGCACTTAACTTGTCAGGAATGGTTTGGTGATCCCCTCGATTCCGGGCACCTCGCTATGGCTTGTTTGGTGCTTACCTCGTTGTGGTCTCAGCCCCCCACCCCCCCCCCCCCTTTTGTTGGCTTCACGGTTCGTTGCCTGAGGCTGCATGCCATCCGTCCCTCCCCCCGATTTCGCCGGGGTAGTGTGTGAGAAAAGAACCGACAATAAATAGCTGGATAGTGATGGGGCGAGTAGTCGGGGGCACGGCGTATGTTCGTTTCCTATCCCATCCTTTTCCTTAGTCGAAGCCCTTCACAATTTCTCTTGAGGAAGTTGGCTGAGTATGAACAGCGTCCTTCCCTCTCCTCAGGGATCAGAAGATTTTTCTGTTTGATGCACCCAGGTCGTCCTGAGAACCCTGTGATTCATCCCGTGGCCTCCTATACGTCCGTTTTTACTTTGCGAGAAACCACATCTATCTGTAACTTAGTTTGAGAGCTTTTAGTGCTGTCAAGAGTCTCGCCGCCCCCGCTTGGGAACAGAATCTACTGGACTGCAAATAGAGAACCCCCCCCTCCCCGGACTAACAAACAAACTTAAGATACGTGAACAGGCGACTGGGTGAGAATAGCCCGAAAAGATGGTGTAAGGATCTAGGGGGGATGGCGTTGGGAATAAGGAGTGTGACAGGACACACCCGCCGATTTCCCCGGTCATCTCCTGCCCTTCCCTCTCCGCCCGTTGATTCCTGCCTCTTCCCTTGCTCGGCCGCACGTTCTTCCGGTACTGTGGCCCCCTGTCTTCAACGGGCCTCCGCACTTCGGAGCCCCAGGTTTCTGTCCTGCTTCTTTTGTTTCCCCTTCTGATTTTTAGAACTGTAAAAAAACGGAAAAAATATATATTATAGCTCAAGTAGAAGGGGGGTATCTCTGTTCTTCAGGAAGGATGCTTGGGTGATTATATGTTTTTAATATAGGGATAAGTTAGTACGAATTCATTTATATGGGGGTGGCTGAGGGGGGAGAACAAGAAGTAGGTGGTGTGGGGTTTTGCTTGTTGAAATACCTTATAGGAAATTACAAGCCCATGTAGAGTGCAGATAGTGGTTGTTACAGTCTTTTCTCGCCTAAATTGGCCCCCCAAGGAAGTCAGGCAAGAGTTTGAGGGAGTGTACGTGAAAGCGAAGGGGGATAAAAGTGCAAGCCGACAGGAAGTGCGGGGGGAAGGAGAAGCGATCCGGAACTGGGGGGGTGGGGGCGGCGGGCGGAGGGAAGTGAGCTGGACTGACGATGAGCCAGAGACTGGGGCAACAACGGACCCGTTCCTTCCCCCCACCCCTTTTCCCCTTTCATTTCCAACACCACCACACCCCCCCCCTTCCCTTTCCTTCCCCCACCACCATTCGTTTCTCTCCTTCTCTCCCCCTCTTTCCCCCCCCCCTTCCCTTTTCCACCCCACCGCACTAGGGATTGGTTATGTGAGTGTCACTTCGTAGTATAGGCATCTCCATCAACATCCTTATTGTGTGGTGGGGCATATATTATATATTTTTTCTGTCACTAATGGACATAGGGACGCATGCGCGAGCACTTATCATACTATGGGCACTGCTCGTGTGACTCAGGATTGATTTTTAAGATTTTTTGCTCTGCGCATGCGCGGTAAGAACGTGGCTTGCCTGAGGCGCATCTCGCGAGATTTGGCCCTCCATTGCAGTGCGGTGCGTGTCACCGAGCACGGTGTTTGAAGGCGGCTCTCCTGCGAGTGCCAACAGGTAATTAACCATTCCCACATGCCCTCACAGCTATATACTATTGGTGTAAGTAGCATGAAGCTTCCAATTAGCGAGTTTGGCGCCAAATCGGCAGACTGTTCTCCTCCCCTCCCCCATCCCCCCACCCCTATATATACCTGCTGTACTCTATGTTGATACACTTCTTGATAAAGTGCAATTTGTCTGCACGAAACGCGTAGAAGGTTGCAGCCTTCTGTTTTTATGTCCACACAATAAAGAAACTTTTTTGCCAGACCTGCCATCACCCCCTTCTTTTGCTGTGCGTTGCACCAACCCATATTGCATTGGACTTCATCTGGTATTGTCTGCCGCTTGCCTTCCTCCGATAAACCCTACCTAATCTGGATGAATGAACCCTGGAAGGACGATACCCACTCAATTAGCTATAAGCTTGGAGAACATTTTGATGTCCGTATTGATTAACGAGATGGGCTGGTAGCTCTTACAGTCTGCCGGGTCCCTTCCAGTTTTATGGATCAGGGAGATAGACGCCTGAGGCATTTGTGCTGGGAACGAGGCCCCTTCTAAGACCGAATTAAAGAGTTTCAGCATATGCGGGGCTAGAATTTTCACATATTTTTTGTAGTAGAGGTTTGAGAAGCCATCTGGACCGGGCGCCTTGGCTGGCTTAAGGGACTTTACAACTTCCGTTAACTCTTCTAAAGAGAAGTCTTTCTGTAACGCCTCCC
Organism: Ascaphus truei; assembly: GCA_036426205.1. Taxonomy (NCBI): domain Eukaryota; kingdom Metazoa; phylum Chordata; class Amphibia; order Anura; family Ascaphidae; genus Ascaphus; species Ascaphus truei. The sequence continues at coordinate 14,122 of WSYH01010794.1, forward strand.
TCTCCACTCTGCCCAGTGTCGGCAATTTCGCCTCTTTTAAAAATTCTCTGAGATTGTCCCTCGTTCTCTGATTATATATAACCTTGCCTCCATCGTAGCGCGATTAACATTGAAAATTTTACTTTGACATGTACAACTTGTGGGTACTTTTTAAGATGAAGCACGAAACAGAAAATATAATGAAACACTGGGTGATGCTTCCAGAAATGTTTCAAGGATTTGTCATTATTTGGTTGCCGTGTAAAATAGTAACAGGGTATGAAAGCCAAACAAGAAAATACACAAATAGCCGAGGTGGTGTCCAGGGCTGCCAACAGGGGGAGTCGGACCCAACATCCGTATCTGACTGCCGGGCTCTCCCACGCGGTGGCCCAGCCTTCACTAAACCCCACCCCGGCAGGCACACGAGAAGTTGGACCCAACTTTTGCATCTGTCTGTGAGCCTTCTTCCCCCAAGGTGTGTGTAGTGGGAGGAAGCAAAGGGGGGGGTGAGGGGTTAATGAGTGTGATGAGAGGAAGTGGGGGGTTAGAGTGTGAGGAGGGGAAGGGGAGGAATTGAGAGTGAGGAGGGGGGAAGAGAGATCAAGAGAGAGGTGCATGAGGGAGGAGTGATTGAGCAAGAGGGGTAGATGGGGGTGTATGAGAGGGAGGGCGAGAGAAATACATGGGTGGAGGGAGAGGATGAGAGGTGGGGGTGGGAGATGGGGGAGAGAAATAGAGGGAGTGAGAAAGCGAGGTGGTGTGTGAGAACTGAAGAGTGTGAGAGAAAGGGGGGGAGCCTCGCAAGGCCGCCAACACGGGGTGCCCTGTTGGAAACTCCAGTCCTGGGCCACAACGAAATCTGTCGGTGGTCCTGGTGGTGTCCATTCTTGTAAGAAGCTTCCATTACGAAGCCATAATGTTGTAACTTTTTAAGTCTGCCTTTACAAAACTGAACAAATAAAATTATTTGCTATTTAAGAGATACACGTGCATAGAACTTTGAGGGCTGCCAAAAAGATGTCGACTTCCAAAGGAAACTCCAGATTTGGGAGTTTTGGATCCCAAAAATGGTATTAAATGGAAAAGTCCTGAGTTTTATCAGCACAACTCCAATTATGCCGATGAGTCACTGATGCTAAAAATCAGGGTACAGAATGTTCCATTACTCGCTTCCCTGGGACAGGACATGACATCCACCATTTATCTGTAACCAGCCGACCCATTCCACATTCCATAGTAACAATAAGGGATATTACACAACCGTTTAGTTTCTTGATCTAAATGTTTCATAATTAAAGTAATACTATTTCGTGTGATGCCTTTCATTGTAGTAGAATTCTGCAGCCCATTTCTAGCTGTGAGCTGCATGACAACTTTGGTGACGGCAGAAGTGTCATCTCTCCCTGATTGCCTGCAAGTCGCACCACCAAACTCTTAAAATTATAAAGATTCCCATACACACAGCTATATTTAGCTTTAGTTCATTATTGCAATTTAGATGTGCAATACCTTTCTGATTATCTGCCCCCATTACATATGCTGCAAATAGTCTTCTCGCTGTCAGGGAAGATTTAAGCCACATTCAAGGGGGATGGGTCTTAAATGTTCCGGGAGAAGACGGCTTCATGGCATTTTGAACAAACACACTTTCTGCCGGTTTGCCTTTTGCCTCAGTCTTCCTTTCTTCTTCAGGAGGTGGAGGACTAGAAGACACACAAGTTGGAAGTACTGCTTTGTAGGACCTGGAATATAACCTTAGTATTTGAACCACGGATCGGTTTGGTGTTACAGTGTACACTTGGTTTTAAAGAAGCGATCCAAGTTAGCGATTTTTCCCCCCGTTTATTTTAGGATTGAAGTAGGGGGGCTGCGGATCGGAACTCCATTAATTTCAGCTCCGGGTACCCCCTGCTTCCGGAGAAACTTACCGCCGTAGGGGGTGCCGGTAGCTGCTCGGCCATGTGGTTCATGTAATGGCTGCTTTGCAAAGTCCACGTGTCCTGCGAGCCAATAGGAAGCCGTGACATCAGCAGCTTCCTATTGGCCCGCGTGACGCGGGAGCTTTAAAACTTGCAGGAGACGCCGGCACCCCCTTTGGAGGTCTATCTCTGGAAGCAGGGGGTCCCCGGAACCAAAATTAACGGGGTTCAGCTCCGGAGACCCCCTGCTTCAAACCTATATTAAAATAAAATAAAAAATGTGCCCTCTTGAATTGCCGCTTCAAAAAAAAAAAAAAGAAGTAATAAACCCCAAGGGTCTGCAAGAAAATCTGTTTGAAAAGTGACTGTTCCACAAATGAGCTGTGAAGTGGCTGCAGGCTTAGAACGCTCTGGCCAAAGGGGTTAACTAAATGACCCTTACTCATGAGAAAACAAACATTGAAGTATTTAACCATGTTTTGTCACATTGGATGTAGCATTGGGTATTTTTGGCTTTTGTTGTTTACATTTGGCCACTCTTGGTAGCTCTCCTTTTGACACACACACACACACACACACACACACAATGTGGTGGGGTTGGAGCTTGCTGGGATTACGTGTTTATTAACTATAGTCATATAATGTATGTAAAAGATTTGAGATCATGAATGCGGAGATGAAAATCACTGAATGGGATAGTCACAAATAATCCCTCAACACAGCACTCACTAGTGACCATATTTTGCAGGCTGCACCAAGATGGTTGTAAAGGCACATTTATTTTGCACATGTGAATTGTTTGTTTGTGCTTCCACTTTTTTCTGGGATAGTCACAAGCCTAACAAATCAAGCTATTCTAAAATAATATTGCATTCTTCAGTGCTTTGTATGAGTGAAGTAGGATCTCTTATATTAACATATTATGAACGTCATAAATTCATACAATAACACAAAAAAAAATTGGCACTCCACAGTAATACTGTTAGGATGCATTTATTTACACAAAAGTTAGCAACACAAATCATGAAACATATTTACAACATTTTAATTATACTTCCCAAATTGCCTAGATAGAAATAGGACAAAACCATCATTAATTTGTTGAAAACTTTAAAGAAAATGATTGAACTAAATCACTATACCACCTCACAAATCAGTAAGTTTTTATGCTCACATTCAATTCAATATGAGGTTATTGCATAAAAAGTGACAAGACAAAAATAAAGTGCATTTTTAGTTAAATTACAGAAAAAGGAAGGGTCACAATGTTGTGTTAAGGCAGCATGTGAAACACAGGAAAATACCCAATTAAAATATAGATGTTTACAGCCATGCAAAATGAGTTGATATATTAAAACAGATAAAATGTTTCATTCAGGTTCATACAACCATGTAGATATGGTAACCCCTTATCAAAAGGGGAGGGGGGGGTGTCAATTTCCACTGTTGTCATGTTTGTCTTGATTGTTAACAGTGAAAGTTCTATTTACAGAGCGGTTATGAAAAATCAGAAATGTGTTTTAACTTATTTTGTTTATTATTAAAAAAAAATTACCCAAGGACAACCTGTTCACTTAGCCAGGAAAAGAACAGCACAATATAGTGAGAACGGTACAAATTAAGTACATTACCAGTGGATTGCATTGATGGGTACAGGATAGATGTTCAGTAGCCCTGTAAAGAAACATCAAGTAGTTCTAGGACCTCCTAAATGTCTCCTCAACAACTACAGTAAGTTTAATCCCTGCAGGGCAGAGCTGGTGGATCTGACCATCCTTCCTAAATGTGCTTATTTTTTTTGGGGGGGGGGGGGAAGAGAAGGCGGGGGTATAACCATGTATACGAGCCTGTCACCGTTGACTAATGCCACTGGATAAAGCCGCAATCCTGCCCAAAATTGACATTTTTGAACAGGGTGGTCTTTCAGGTCTAGACCGCTGTATTTGCAGGTCTGGGTTGTCCCTCCCCCAGTGTCGGCTCACACTTTTTTTTTTTAAACAAAACCCAAAAAAGAGGTCGTCTGCAGTCTTCCAATAAGAAGCGGCACCATTATGCGTTGTGGTTTCCTATTGGTCTGCGGTTGGGTGACCATTTTGTTTCCCTGGGATGGAAGGAGAGCAATTAAAACTAAGTATCTCAGAAAAAAAAAATTGCTTCCTGGAGCGGAGTTCAGCTCCAGAGAACACCCGGGAAAAAATAAAACAAAAAACACAGCATCCGGGATTGCTGTTTTAATACCAAGTTCAGGTATCTATTCACATTCATGTATGCTAAGCAAAGCTTGACCCCTGTAGGACTGGGGGAAGTCACCAGCACATTGCAGAAAGAAAGCCCTTCAGGTCCTTCCAGCAATGCAAGGGTTAAAACATTTCTTTTCTGTGATGCTCCATGTAGACTAAAACTTGCTGCAATGCAGACCAAAACAAAGTATGACAACACACTCCCCGCCATCTTACAGATGGGCAGATGCCAGTTTCAATGATATAAAACAGCTAACAAGACGTTAAAATAATATACTAAAGAACCAAGAACGTTACCAGATCGCTTCGTCAGTATACTTCCGTAAAGCAAATGATGAACGGGTTAAGAAACCCAGACACGCGACTTGAGGCTCTTGTTGGTCATTAAAGTAGTTAATTAGACGTTCTAATAAAACATATTGGTCCTTGAGAACGGTAGATTGCATGCAAGTTGCGATAACCTTTTTACAGGGGCGTAACTTCAGCACAAGGGGCCCCCCCGAGCAGAGGAATAGCACTATAACCTTCACATGAATTACAAGTGGTTTATTTTAAAAACTGCATAATTTCAAAGTGTGCCGAGTCAGAACGAAATACACCTTCATTAATATAAATATATAGTACATTTTAGTGGATTGAGTATTCCATGAGGTATCTATGAACAATGGAAAGGAGATAAAATTGAATATTTATTAAGATATTTTGGTATAAAACTAGAAATTATTTCGTTTCGATGCGATAAAAACATGCGTTTTGCACAGAGTTTCAGCTTTGGTTAGAAGTTACGGATGCAAATTAATTCAAAGCTACAAAGATTCAGATCATTAATAGTGGTTACATGTTAAAAATCTATCGATTTCCATTTTTTTTTCCTAAGTAACTTCCTGGCCTGTTTTCCCATTTTTATTAACATTGTATTAAAATTATTGCTTGCCAACAGTTTCTCAAAACAACAAACAAGTCTGACAAAGTTGTCCTGCAGATGTCCCAGTTGAGAAGCACCCAGATCTTCGCTGTACATTTGAGAGAGAACTCATGACTTCAATTCGTGTGCGTGTGCGTGTGGTTCCTCACTTTCAAAGCTTGGATTGTCTTGGTGGGGAAGAACTTCGATAGCCATAGTTGAGGTTTCGTTGTTTACAAGCTGTAGGTTCTCATCTGCAGGGAGGAGGAGAAAAAGGTAAGCTACATTATCACTTGCACAACTAAAAGTAAAGTCAATGATACTTTATAGATACTTATACCGCCACCTTTGGTATGAATGAATGGGAACACATTTCTGACATTCATTGCAGCCAATACTGGAAAGTGTGTGTATATGTATATAGTAAAAAAAAAAAAGCAGGCACACAAAATGGTACAATAAATGGTCTTTACTAGCTCAACATTTCGGCTTCCCAATGGAGGCTTTTTCAAAGGCTCCATTGGGAAGTTGAAACGTTGAGCTAATAAAGTCACATTTATTGTACCATTTGGTGTGCTGGCATTTTTTTTTTTACCTTGCTATATAGTACAGGTAAGTACTTTAGCAGTAACCCCCTCCAGTCTTTTGAACTATCACGGTTTTTGTGTGCCCCGACTACAAAAGTATTTTTGCACTCAGGGAAAATTTCATCAAGTGTGTGTGTGTCTCTCTCTCTCTCGAAAGTCCCCACCTGTTGGTTGGAGCGGAGCCGGTCCTGTTGGCAGACACCGGAATCTGTGACTATCTCCCGGGTCGGACTGCTGGGGCAGGCCCCGCCCCCCACCCGCCCTACAGAGAGAGGGACACGCATGTATTTTTTTTTTTTTTAATGAATGCACAACGCTCAAATACTAATTAAAAGATGTAATCTACAACATCAGTTGTTGGATACTAGAGGTTCACAAATGACACTTTTTCAGCCATTCATGTGTAGCCAAGTTCCCCTGGCTATTGCCTTTCACTGGCCTAAACACTATGAGGCTGCGTCCATAGATAGGCAGACAGCGCGGACGCGTGCGGCGATCAGACTGCTTAAAGGCAGTTAAAACTGATTTCTCGCGCGATAGGGCGGTCACGTGAGCGGTTCGCCCAATGAGGGCGACCCAGCTCCGTGACTGGCCAGCCCATAGACACGCCCCAGGACGGCGTGCGTACTAAGGCCAGGGAAAGCTCCCGCTTTCCCCCAGCCTCCGCACGGCTGCAGTTTCTATGGACGCAGCCGAAGTCCTGATAGGAACAGGCAGTGTTGGGGTTAAACTCCTGCACAGGGCCTAGCCTGCAGTTGCAGCCTGGATGGGTACTATGTTGCCTTATCCAGGGGCAGGCCTAAACCGGCAGTTGGAGTGTCATACCTGGGAAGGGTACTGACTGGGTCACATGTAAATGGTGTGGTGCCTGTCAGTACCTGGACCTGCCCTGTTATGGGACAGGGTTACAAGCCCTTCCCCCCGGGTATAAAAGCAGACACCACCAAATTGAGTGGTGCTATGATTAGGCTGTGTGGTATGGTGTGATAGCTCATTTACCCTTTTCCCTAGAAGAGGGTAAATGAGCTAAGGAGGGACTCTTGAGGCCTCAAATCCCTGGGGTCTGCTGCAGGGAATGGAGATGATGCCATGCTGTCTACTCAATAAACATGCCGTTGTACCAGCTATAATGTGTAGTCATTGTGGAGAATTGCCTGTGGGGACCATCTTGCTTCCAGCAGGATCCTCTTGGGATGGAGGCGCTGCACCCTGAGAAGGAAAAACCTGCCCTGTTGCTTCTCCCAAATAACTTCTGCAGAGCAACACAGGCATCCTGTAACCAGCAGGTGAGCTACAGCACCCATGTAGTGGCCAGATCTCACGTGGCAGGGGGGTGGGGGGTGGCAGGTGCTACACGTTTTCCAGTTTCCTGTAAACGGGCGGGACGTTTTTGAAGTAATACTCACACCCCGGCGCTGCATGCCCACAGTCTTCCACTGACTCGTCAGCAGCTTGAGCAGAGGCAAACTCTGAAGATGCATGGTCACCGAGAGTCTCCTCTGCAACATGTAATGTGCTCCTTTGGAGTTCACTGGAAACAGAGGCTATTGCCATGGAAGTATTCCCTTCCTCTTCATCAGCCTTCATGTAATAAAAACACCAGAAAGAGGGATTAGAGAGAGAGGGATTAGAGAGAGAGGGATTAGAGAGAGAGCGATTAGAGAGAGAGCGATTAGAGAGAGCGATTAGAGAGAGAGCGATTAGAGAGAGAGCGATTAGAGAGAGAGAGAGAGCGCGCGCATAGAGAGAGCGCGCGCATAGAGAGAGCGCGCTAAAAAAAGAGAACGAACGAGAGAGAACAAGAGGGAAAAAAAATAAAAAAATAGATCTCTATCTATATTTAATACAAATCTCATCTACTAGTTTAAAGCAAACATGTATATTGCAGGAGTAAGATTTGCCCACAATGGAAATGTTCTATTAATATAGAAATTCCCTCTCAACGTCCAGCTCTTCTGCCCAACAGGAAAAAAAAAGGAGATATTTAAAGCGGCCTCAGCACTCCCGCCCTTAATAGGTGTTCACAACATGAATCTGGCCAGCCCCACCTACCTAAAAACCACAGTAGTAAACAGGTTTGTGTTTGAATAGGATTAGAGAGCACTATATACGAGCCAAGGAAATCATGGCAGTTCCTGCAGGAGCCGGTTCAGCCTGCTGGAAGCAGCAGGCTGACGCTTTATTCCGAGAGAGTGCTGCGTATTACTTGCGGGTGCTGTGGGCCAAGCGGTTTACGGACTATGCCCACTTCTTTAACCCGGGCTGTGCTGAAAAGCTGTGGAATGCGGCAGGCATACGCTTATAGGGGTCCCATGTTAAAATGGACCCGAGTTTTGCGTTACGGAAGGTTAGCGATATTAGAGATATGCTTTAGAGAGGTAAATTACTATATGTTAGCGATTTGTCAGAGATACTCCTTCACGGGAGCCGAGATGTTCAGATTTGTGCATCTCTCACTATCTTAGGTATCTGTCCCCAGCTGGGTCTCTCCCAGAGAGTATGGTATTCAAAGAACTATGCAGAAATAATCAGACAGACAGACACACACACACACACACACACACACACACACACACACACACACACA
>WSYH01010795.1:1327-22339 GCA_036426205.1 Ascaphus truei
GCGCCCCATGATCATTGTTTGTGACAATCGTGATGTCCTGTAAAGGAAACCCTTGACTTTTACTGTTTGTGACCGGTGTGATGTCCTGTAAAGGAACCCTTCATCTTTTAATTGTTGGCTGTGCAACAGCAGGGTCATTTACACGTGGGCGTCTGCCAAAGTCAATTCTACGCAATATATTTTCCAACTGGGCTTGTTGCACGCCTGATACAGGCGTTGTGTTTATGCGTGCTGACTCACCGCCGGTGGCACGCGAAATGATATCCGCCTTTGCTGTTGGGGAGTTCAACATTGTAGCTGGTGGTGGTTCGATTGTAACCGTAACCGTTGTTGTTGGTCGCTTTACACCGTACAAAGCTTTTGATGTGCTGGGCTGCTCATTGTCGTGTGCTGGGTTACATTTATCAGGAACACGTCTAGTGGCATGCCTTACGGTCGTCTTTAAGGCTAAAAACATCAACAACAAAAAAAAAAAGAATACTGTCAGCTCATTTCATTAATAGATTAAAGTCCAGACAGCTTGAGGAACTATGTTAGTACTACATTACACAACACCACGTATATAGATGCTTGAATTACAGCACAATAGACTCACCATGCTTTTCAGGTTGCGGGGCCCGTGGTTTCTTGTTCTGAGTTTGCATTTCAGCGTTGACTTTTGGGCTTCTAACACATTGGATCCGGTGCATTTTTGACGCTGTGAACAAGGACCTCTTTATTAAAAAGTTTTATACTAGACAGCATCATTTAAAAATAAAAAATAGCTACACAATTATTGTGTTTGTATGATCCCTAATGTTGGCTATCCCTTTTTTGATTTGTCATTATGGACGGTTCAGGGCTGTGCTGTTTGGTCGATCGTTTGACAGAGTTTATATAACTGCTTCAAAATCTCAACAACACAATATACTCACCAGGCTTTTCAGGTTGCGGGGCCCGTGGTTTCTTGTTCTGGATTTGCATTTCAGCGGCGACTTTTGGGCTTCTAACGCTTTGGTGCCGGTGCATTTTTGAAGCTGTGAACAATGTCCTCATTATTAAAAAGTTTTATAGCATCATTTAAAAATAAAAAAAATAACTACACAATTATTGTGGCTGCATGACCCCTAATGTTGGCTATAAAAAAAAAAAAAAAAAAGTGTAATTAAATGAATAGAAACACTCTCTTAGTCCACTTAGATATATAATTACAGACGTAATCTATAAAGTTTTAAATAAGTTCAAAACCTGTCTATAGTGTTAGTTTTAAATATAACAGCGATACATTGTCATACATACCCCTTTTTTGATTTGTCATTATGGACGGATCAGGGTTGTGCTGTTTGATCGAACGTTTGACAGATCGTACACCGTTTTCCGTACCCCCCTTGGTTTGTTCTGTATGACATAAAAGACCGCATAGGCGGTTATTCATGTACACAGGTAACTTTAAAAGTAAAAAAAAAAAAAAAAAGTATATGCAACCGCTTTTATATAAATACGCACCATCGGTAACCTGTTTTCCAAATCGACAGTCTAGATCGTCATTAGCCAACCGCTCAGCTTGAAGTGCTGCAGCCAAAACTACATGAAAGAAAATTACAAAAATAAATAAATAAATAAATAATAATAAAGAAATAAAAATAAAAAAAAAAGAGCTGTCTTAAGCGGTCTCTGTCGATTCTTACATTCTTGGTCTGCCTCTGTGGAACTCCCCTGTGTATTTTCGGCAATATATGTTTGGAAGCGGTCAGCCTGCATGTATTATAAAGTACAATCAATTCTAGGCCTTTAAATATTATCATTAAAAGTCCTTCAATATAGGGCCTCATGCAGAGAGCAGCGCAAAAAGGAATCTTGCCATTATCCGGCGAAAATGGAGCTTTAAACTGCCGAAACAGGCAAGTTTTAAAAAAAGCGCCATTTTTTTTTCTTTCCCTTTAAATTCGCCGCGCGCCTGGAGAGTTTAAAATCTCTCCAGTTTTTTTCTCTGCCGTATGCAGAGAGCCGCGATCGCCATCTAGTGGCTGTTCGCGCAAAAAAAATGGCGCGATTTTCAACATTTTTCCTCTCCACCAAGCAGCTGGCGCTCCGCGGCCGGTGGAGAGGGAAAAAAAAAAACGCGATTTTTTCCCCACTAGTTTCAACAGCGCTTATAGCGCTGGTTGAAACTCTCCATATGCAGAAAGGCAGTTTTATGCCCTTTCTGCATATGGAGATAAAAACTCTCCAATAAAGCTAAATTTTTTCCCCCTCTCCTATTCTGAATAGCGCTGCTCTCTGCATGAGGCCCATAGTCTCATAAAAAAAACGGACAAAAAACAAAACAATCAATGCTATTAAAATACACTAAATATCATGATATAAAATAGATGATACTATATTATCACGCGGGCCCCCTTTTTAGAAAAATAAAGTACATTAAATGCTACTTTGAAAAGACATATATGAATAAAACAATACACTCAATATACGCTAATAAAAAAAGGCCCTGTATATTACATAAAGTTTACATAAAAATACATTCAATGCCCTTAAAATACAGTAATTAGCAGTCTATAAAATAATATATCAAGGGTTTAGGTATATTATATCACAGTTTTAGGTCTAATATATTATGGCCTTAGGTTCTACAGTATGTACTATATTATCAACGGGGCCACTTTTTAGAAAAACATTAAATGCTACTTTGAAAAGACATATATGAATAAAACAATACACTCAATATACGCTAATAAAAAAAAGGTCCTGTATATTACATAAAGTTTACATAAAAATACATTCAATGCCATTAAAATACAGTAATTAGCATTCTATAAAATAATATATCATGGGTTTAGGTCTAATATATTACGGCCTTAGGCATTATCACATGCGTAAACTTTAAGAAAAATAAATACCCTATCTGTTATCTGTTATTTTGAAAAAAAGACAGACATGAATAAAACAATACAATCAATATTATATTTACTCACCATGCCGTTATATTGAGAGCACTGCTAGACACAGACTGGATAGAAGGGGCACTCACGATCAATGAGGCTAGAGACAGAAGTATTTCAAAAGCCACCTCTTAAATAGTTTTTTCTTGAGGCTCTAACAATTCGTAGCTCCACCTTCAAGGGCTAGTGGGGGGTGAGGCTGTCTTGTTCTTTGTTTAATAGCTTTAATTATTATAAGGTCTGTTCTTAACCCTTCTGATTTATTATATATATATATATATTTTTTTTTTTTACTAACTTATCTATATTATCAAAGTGCTGCAAAAGACCATAAAAATAAAATAAAACAAGACATTGTTGGCAATGTATAATATAATTAGTCTTTTATTAAACATTACATATCAGACACATGTTTTTAAAAAAATGGCCTTATATATTTTTATAACAGGCCACACATTTTTGTGTACAGTCAATGTGTACATATCGCCGCTTAAAATGGCTCATACGCTTTCTCACAAAATTAGCGACTATGCGGTCATTTTTTTTAAAATCATTAGTGAAACTTTTTAAGATCTCTTCAAATGTTAAACCTTTACACATATGATGAATGAAAAAAATACAAAATTCACCGCAGACAGACGACAAAGTATCTTGCAACTGTGCGTTCTGAAACGTTATACGTTTCACGTTCGTATTTAAAAACTGTAAAATTTCTTTAGGAAAGAGTTCACTTTTTGGTGATAATCCGTATGAGTCGAAAAAATGTCCAGAACCATCTGTATCAAAAAAAATCGCCAACCAGTGCTCACCAGGACCGTTATGAGGATGTGTATTTATGATGAAACCTGTGGGTGCATTTGTCAGCGCGCGACGGGGTAATAAATCGCAGGGGTAAACTCCTTGAAACAATCCACGGGTGAATCGATCGGCGCTTAAAAACTGCGTTATTTGCACGGTATTCATTCTTTTTTTTATTCAGAGAAAGTCATATAACACTTCTCTTCTCTGATTTATCTCAATAACGTTATCAAAAACGCCGTACACAATAATATTAACGGTTCTATCCAGAGCCCTTGAAAAGCGTATTTCAGCCCTCAGGTTTCCATTGCGAATTAGTGAGAAGTGTCCACCGCATTCCTGATCGGGTGACAAATCAAACGCAAATAGCGTGTACCCCTCAACATACTCTTCACGATTAATGAGAAATCCAGCGTCTGCATTTTGTTTACCGGCAATTTGTACCAGGGCCATGTATTCTCTAATAGAATTAGCATTCTCAAAGTCTGGTTGAAACGGTTTTGTCGGTATTTGTTCGCCGTCTAAATACAGCGCTGCAAAATTCACATGGCTGTGTTTGAAACAAAGGGGGTTTTTATCGTAAGCACCAGAAAAAGCGTCATTATCAACGAATCCTATAATGACCAGTTTGGGTAACTGCCCCAAAAACAGGTTTTCTAGATTGCATACGCGACTTCCGACCGCGATGCTATAAATTTTCATCCCCACACGGTCAATAGTGTATTTTGCGTTGCCGCTTAAAAGCCCCTGCGCATGACCTATGCGCACTGCCGGCGCAATTTGCACCCTTTTGACAAACAGCGACGCGTTTAGAATTTGAATCTTAAACGGCTCAGCCTCAGCAGACATTAAACAAAATGTATCTTTATTTCTAGTGAGTTTAATTTTTAAGTCCAGACCGTTCAGTATAAGTTTCTCTTGAAAAAATATATCGCTATGTAGATGTCCCAGTAATTCTACGGCTTTACCACGCTCTGTCATTTGGGAACGCTTTGTAAAACCCTGGTTATCACCACCCACTGTGCGGGTTTGGTGTTGCCCCGCTGTATCCTTGTAAAATAAACCGGTGGTAAACTGCGTGGATAATGCATCAGCGCTATAGTTCAGAATTGTTTCAATATACGCCCGATATGCGTACAGATTATTGGATTGCGATATGAGTCTGTCCCCCAAAGTTACATCTAACTGATTGAAAAGCGTTGCTATCGGATAATTGATTAGACTCACGCGTGCTCCATCAGCAATCGGTGTATTGTCCTGTTTGACGATTTTACACGTAATGTAAATCAAAGTATTATTGAGGTCGAAATAATGTTCCCCGCTGCCAGCGATATAAAACTCCAACGGGGCCGTTTCTGAAAGGGCGGCCAGTGGCTGTATTTCCACATACAGACTTTTATCTATGCTCGTCTGTGTAGGCTGTATTTCAAAGATATCCAGTTCAGATTTAGCGCATTCTATGGAGTTGGTGTTAATAAACGCCATGATGAAATAACTGTTTTTTTTTTTTTGTCAAATGAATCAAAAGATGTCGTTTAAGTTCCGTCGCGAGGTTTTTTTCTTCTTTCTGACGTTGCGTCTGCTCTTCTTGTTTTGATAACGTGGGGTGCTGGGTGGGAATGCAACGCTGCGCTTGCGTTTGCCTTTAGCACTGCTTCTACTGATGTACACGAGACCTGATCCGTCTTGTGCTGCACCACCCATTTTATTCGTCACCGCGGTTGAAACACGCCCCACAACGTCTCTAGCGATATTTAGTGCTGCAGATTTTACATGCGGTTTTACAATATCAAATCTGCGTCTGAATAACGGCACCGCCCGCCTAAAGAGACTGCGGAAAACGCCTGCTAATCCACGGCCGTACATATAAGGGCTCCCATGAAAACCCTGTAAGCCATTTCCCGCTTGTGCTCTATAGTACATACTGTAAACCTGTGGTTCTCAATAGTTTTTAACAGCCACCATGTTGCCGGTCCCTCAATACAGAGAGCCTTTGCGCGGCCGAAAGTGTAGTTTTACAATGGCCTTCCCGTACTTGAATGAGACGTTCTTATTTTGGTCGTTCTTTATCTCAATTGTAATGCAATCGATGTGATATTTACTGACGGGTATGTAATCAGGCTTTATGTAGCGCTGCGTAATGATATCATTATTATTGCCGGTGATTTCAACAGTCCGCAGTAGAGGGACAAAACTGTGACCTACGCGTTGATGCATAATGATGTCGGTATAAATAAATATTGTATAAAAGCCGTTTTTTATATCTGCACATATTTTATCACATTTTTCAATTTTATCGATATTATTAGAATCCATGCCTAGAATGTTCATCATACGCTCTGAGGCTGTAAAGCGATGTGAACCCGGAACAGATACTGTTCTTTCAAAGTCGTCATATTTCAATTTCACTTTACTGATGGCCATCGCCTCGTTAATAGACCTAACCAATTCATTAATATCACTATAATACCCCGCTTTTACCATGAAGTTTGATTTAATGGCGTTTAGCGTTGATACAGTTAATGTGCTGTCTGGCGCAGCGTTCCGTAACGGCGGCCTTAGTTGTGTTACAGATACGTTACCGTCCACGCTTTCAAATGTATTCCAAGTATGCGGATATTGTATTTCTGTTAAAGCAACCTCCCATTCACCTTTTAAAATAATGGGCTTGGCTAGTTTTGTCGTATAATTAGAAATGTCATTTTGGGGGAACATTTCGTATGACGCATTACTAGGCAACGTTACATAAAAGGCAATATCCTCCATGTTGACGTCTTTTTACAAACGAGTTAGTTGTGCTTTTTCTATCCAGCTGTTGAATTTTGTAGGGTATCCACACCATTTAACGTAGTAGACGATTTTACGCCTTACGCTTTTTTGTTTTAATATCTTCTCAATTCTGTAAACGCGATTTAAATTCTTTGGTATTTTTTGTATCTCTTCAGCGTAGAATGAGCCTTCTATGGCCTCACCAGCGCTATCTGTAATCTTATACAGAGGTTTTACGCCTTTCGTGCGTACATCAGCAATAATAAATATTTCGTCTGTAAAGCACTGTTCATAACCCTTTGTAAAAACTCCTTTATATTTTGATATCCGAACGTGGTCTCCAATTTTTAAAAGTGGCTTAAGTTTCTTAGAACACACATGTGACCTATAAATAGTATTCCAAACGGTGAGAGAATTCGCTTGTGTTACATCCTTTGGCGCACACTTAATGGTGCGATGTGGCGTGTGGTTATAGCTGTATATTAAGTCTGATAACACATCGCTGTACCTGTGCGTATTATGTGCTGTGAAAAAACGCCACATTTTCGTTTTTAATGTCCTGTTAAAGCGCTCAATAATGGCTGCCTTAACGGCGTTGCCGGCGATGAACCTGTTAACGCCTTTTTTTTGGAGCAGTAAATTAACATTCTTATTCAAGAATTCTTTACCCCCGTCAGTTTGTAACTTTTGAGGCACCCGTCCCTCTAAAAAAATCTCCTGTAACGCATTAGCGACGCTGAACCCTTTTTTATTTTGCAACAATTTTGCCCAGGCGTATTTTGACAAAATATCGATAACCGTCAAAATATAACGATTTCCGTCATTACAATTGGCAAAATCAATCATTGATACGAGATCGGCCTGCCACTGCGAATCGATATTGGAAACTAAAATCATATTCCTTTTGAAATTTTTTCGCGCCGGTTTGTATAACGAATAGACATCTTGCTCTGAAAGATAATTTTTGACCGTTGCGTTTGAAATACCGTATTTTTGTGCTGCATTATTTAAACTCTGTATGCCGCCAAAGGAACCAGGCGTTTTCGGCGTGTAATATATTTTTCGTAATTGCGCATCCGTTTTTTTTGAGCTTGTATGGCTATGCATTCTTTAATAGTGTTTCATAAAAAACAATATAATGTTTCTATGGTGTTTTCAGCCTCTGTTTAAAACTGTGCTGATATCCTGTTGAAACTCACATAAGGCATCACAACGGATATACCTCCTTTACTTCAAATGCTATCTCCCGCCGTTCAAAGCTCTTCCAAGTCTTTTGAAATGCCTTATTTACCTCTGTCAATGAGGATGTTCCCACGACACCTCTGCTCTCAATTAACAACCATGGTGTTTGTCTAGCTTCTTGTCATTATGTCCCCACACCATCTGCTAATGAGGTTATTGCTTCAATTGCTATGAAACGCTTTTCAAAGACTTTTGAAATGCCTTACTTACTTTTTTTACTTGTAAATACGAATTGTAATTATTTCCGGCTTGAAACTGTTGTAGCTTTTAAAAATAAAATAATCAATTTTGATTATACACTTGTACTTTTTTTTAAAGACAATGTATTGCTGTCCCTCTATACTATGTATCGTACTAACTCAACGACACACACACACACACACACACACACACACACACACACACACACACACACATGTAGGCACACACACACACGTCCACAGACACACACATGTAGACACACACACATGTAGACAGACACACACACACATGTAGACAGACACACACACACGTAGACAGACACACACACACGTACACAGACAGACAGACAGACACACACACACACGTAGACACACACCTATACATACACACACCTATACAGACACACGTATACACACAGACACATACGTATACACACAGACACACGTATACACACAGACACACGTATACACACAGACACACGTAGACACACGTAGACACACAGACACACGTAGACACACAGACACACGTAGACACACAGACACACGTATACACACAGACACACGTATACACACGTATACACACGTATACACACACACGTAGACACACACACATGTACACGTAGACACACACACACATGTACACGTAGACACGTACACACACACATGTACACGTATATTCACACACATGTACATGTACACACACACATGGAGACATACACACACACACATGGAGACATACACACACACACACACGTATACACACACACATGTATACACACACACACTTGTGTATACACACACACACACATGTATACACACACAAATGTACACACACACAAATGTACACACACACAAATGTACACACACACACACACACATGTATACACACATGCAGAAAAAAAAAAAAAAAGTTTGCAACTACAAAAAAAAAAAAAAATTTACAAAATGAAAGCAGCAGATCTATCTCCCAATCTGGTAGGAGAGCTAGACAAGAAAACTAGTGCCAAAAATACACAAAAAGTGATTTATAAAGGTGAAAAACCACTGAGATAAATGTGTCCATTGGTGTAAGATCCTCAGGGACATGGGTAGAAGTTAAAGTAAGGGGGGGGGGGGCAACGTTTCAGGGGGGGTATACAAAGTAAGGGGGGGTATACAACTATGTATACACACAAACATGTATACACACACACAAACATGTATACACACGTGTATACACACATGTGTATACACACACATGTATACACACACACACACACACACACACACACACAATATATACATACACACAATGTCTACACACACATGTGTATACACACACGTGTATACACACACATGTGTATACACACACGTGTATACATACACATGTATACACACACATGTATACACACACATGTATACACACACACGTACACATGTATACACACACACATACAATGTATACACACAAACATGTATACACACACACAAACATGTATACACACACACACGTGTATACACACACACACGTGTATACACACACACTATCCCCAGCACCACCACATCAGCACACCGCTATCCCATGCCCCCCCCCCTCCCCCCCAGCACACTGGCATTCTCGGCTCCCCGCCATTCCCAGTCCCTATCAACACCATCAGCACCCACACATCGGCACCTTTGCACCTCTCCCATCGGCACACCCACATCCGCACCCCCACATCAGCACCAAACCCTCCCAAATCAGCACACCGATACAATCACCATCAATACAGACACAGCAGCACTACCACCGCACATGGGCCGCGTTGACCACTCCTCACCCAAATGCCACACCCACACCACAAACATCCCGGGCAACGCCGGGGCTCTTAGCTAGTATATATATATAGTAGCAAATGTAAATATTACTGTATGTTCATTTGCATGTCTTAGACAGGTCTGCAACCCTGTCTTTCCCCATTATCGCCCAGCATACAGCGCTTCCACTGCAGCAAGGGATTCTGGGAAATGATATATATATATATATATATATATATATATATATCCACACACATGCATATACATGTGTATATGTAGCGCACTTCCCCCCACCTCCTGGGAGATGTGTAGCTTCTTTGTGTGTTTTGCGGTGCAATACCTGTTGCTCACAGGAGGCCTGAGCCTCCGCTGCTAGGAACCTGAGTTATACCTTGCTCAATAGCGCCTCCACCAGTATGGGATTTCTATTGTGTAGAATAACCCTGTTACAGGACCCACATACAATAAAACACACACTTAGTGAAAAGATAACAGTTTTACTGCATGAACTTATATGAACTGTATATACAGATCACCAGGTCAAGCATGACCATATATATACACCACCGTCAATGATACAGTCCCACACATAAGGGCCCTCAGGCACCAAACCACCCTGGTGTCCCTGAGTAAGTAGTCCCACCAAAAGTGTGTAGGTCAACACTGCCCACTAGAACTCATTGTTGGTGCACGTGAGGAGTTGGTACCTGCCGGGTGATGCCACACCTGGGCGCGCTGTAGAAGATAGGATCCACTGATCCAGCGATGAGTCCACCTCCATGGTGGGTAGTATCCATCTGGAGGGTCCCACAATGATGATAGTCTCTGATGGTCTGGTTCTGGACCGCAGGCCGCAGTCATCTTGCGGCATCTCACTGTGTCCCTGACACTGATAGTGCTAAGCAGGGCAATGTCCCTGTCTAAGGGCAAGTCCCTATAGCAGCCACAAGCTATGTGGGAGTCGGGGCCTAACTGGGTATCTGGCCTAGTGCAGGTGCCACAGACACCTGCACACACAGCCTACTCCTTCCTTGTCTCGGCTCCGACTGGCGTGGCAGAAAACACGCAAAAAATATCAATCCTCAGCAGGGGAATCGTTGCAGCCCTACTGGCTGTTGGTCGTCATGTGTTACCTTGCCCCTATGCATCCTGGGGGCTGTAGTTCTCCTAAGAACCTCCCGCGCGCCTAACAGCCCTTCTGCGCATGCGCAACCTACTGCGCATGCGTGCGCAACTTCCATATGGCGGCGCCCTGTACAAGGAGCCGCTCCACACCACACGCGCCCTGCTTCTGCCTCTGCCTGATAGCGGGTCCACCTTGGTCTCCGGCGGCACCCGCACCCCTCCAGATGCACTACCCTATGCAGCACTTCTGCAGCTCGCCATCAATCCTCCAGACAATGTCGTGACCTGCCCCCTGCCACATCTTAGTGCACCCGTGCTGAGAGGTAAGGGCTTACGGGGGACCAGGGGGACCCGGGCTACATATGTGTGTGTGTATATATATATATATGTGTCTGATGCAAGAGCTGTGAGTCTGTGCAGCTCAAAGCAGACAGACAAGCTGGTGAATCTCCTTGAGAGGGGAGGTGGAGGGCAACTCTATTAGAGGAGAAGGAACCTTCCTAATGGAGTGCAGCAGAGAGATGTATATGTATATATATGTATATGTATATATATATATATATATATATGTGTGTGTGTGTGTTTGTGTGTGTGTGTGTGTGTGTGTAACGGATTTTCTGGCTAAGGCTGACCCACCCAATCTCACATTGGCCCCTGTGGTCTAACCAGTCCCCATTAGATGGTGGTGCACCTGTTGGCAACAGGACTCTTGAGTCTCCCGCATGATGGTGTATGGGGAATGTCAACCCAGACAGGCAGCTGAGGTAGTGTGTATGAGTCCTACCTACATACAGTGCAGCGCCTCCACCTCATCAGGATCTCTGCATCCGCAAGGAGATGGTTCTGATGAGGAACTCCTTCTCGGTGGTGCCTTCCGCTGGAGAGTAACTTCAGTCTCACACAGTGGAGTTGATTTAGAACTGGACATCTTTATTGATTGATGGTATGGGCCAGCCGCCCTTCACAGCCAGCAACTCAGCCGCTCATCTTGGCTGGTACTTCCCTTTGAAAGGTCTGCTGCTTAATCAAGTGGAATCACCTTTCCCTTCAGGAAGATCATCTCCTGTGCCAGGTCCCTGGACACAGTGTAGGCCCAGCCAGCCTTGCTGCTGCTGGCCTTTGAATTAGAGCAGTGTCACTAGTTACTTCACTAGTACACTCTGGCCTTCTGCTCTGCTCAACCTTGTAGAACCTTGTAAAACACACTAACTTTGGACAGTGCTGTGCCTTATATACCTCAGGAACCTGGCACATCTCTGATGTCACTAACGGTGGACTCAGAGCATTAAACCAAAAAGATGTTATTAGGTCACCTAGAGAGAGTGTGTACAGAGAAAAGAGAAGAGGTCCCAGGACAGAGCCCTGGGGTACCCCCACAGAGAGATCAATAGAGGAGGAGGAGGTGTTAGCAGAAGAGACACTAAAAGTACGATGGGAGAGGTAGGATGAGATCCAGGATAGAGCTTTGTTCCGAATACCTAGAGTATGGAGAATGTGGAGGAGAAGAGGGTGGTCCACTGTGTCAAATGCTGCAGAGAGGTCGAGTAATATGAGCAGAGTGTAACGACCTCTGTCTTTGGCAGCATGGAGGTCGTCAGTTATTTTAGTGAGGGCTGTTTCGGTGGAGTGAGCAGTGCAGAAGCCAGATTGTAGAGGGTCTAGGAGAGAATAGGTGTTGAGAAAATGGAGCAAGCGAGAGAATACAAGACGTTCAAGGAGTTTAGAGGCAAAAGGCAGGAGGGAGACAGGTCGATAGTTAGAAAGACAGGTAGGGTCAAGCTTGCTCTTTTTGAGTAATGGTATGACTGTTGCATGTTTGAAGGAGGATGGAAAGGTTCCAGAGCAGAGGGAGGAGTTAAAAATGTGTGTGTGAGCGTAGGGATTATAGTAGGAGCAAGAGGTTTTAGGAGATGGGAGGGAATGGGGTCAAGAGGGCAAGTGGTAGAGGGAGAAGAGGCGATCAACAGCGACACATCCTCCACTGAGACAGTGGAAAAAGAGTCAGGGAAGGCAGGAGGAGAGTTAGGAAGAGGTGTAGAATGGGGGGAAGAAACAGAGGGGATGTTCTGCCGTATGGATTCCACCTTTTCCTTAAAATAGTCAGCAAAGTCCTGAGCAGAGATGGAGGAAAGAGAGGCAGCTGAGGGTGGTTTGAGTAGAGTTTTAAAGACAGAGAACAGTCGGCGTGGGTTAGACTTGTGCATGTTGATTAGTGCAGAAAAGTAGGCTTGTTTAGCTTGCGAGAGGGCAGAGTTGAAACAGGATAGCATACATTTGTAGTGAAGGAAGTCTGCGAGAGTGTGAGACTTCCTCCAGAGGCGTTCAGAGGGACGAGTGGAGGAACGCAGCATGCGCGTGTGGGAATTTAGCCAGGGTCTAGGGTTAGAAGGGCGAGGGCGGCAGAGAGAAAGCGGGGCATGTAGATCAAGAGAGGAGGATAAGGCAGAGTTGTAGTTTCTGACCAGGTTGTCAGGGTCTGTAGCAGAGCTGAGAGAGGAGAGGGAGAAGCGTAAAGTGGACTCAAAGTCAGGTAAGTGAATAGAGCGCAGGTTTCTGCAGAACCGGGGGGTAGATGGAGGTGGAGAAGGGGAGAAGCGAGATAAAGAGATGAGATGATGGTCAGAGAGAGGAAAAGGGGAAATGGAGAAATCAGAGAGAGAGAAATTTTTAGTGAAAACCAGGTCTAAGTAGTGGCCATCCTTGTGGGTGCTGGCTGCAGTCCACTGTTGAAGGCCAAAAGAAGAGGTAAGAGAAAGAAAGCGGGAAGCCCAAGAGCGAGAGGGGTCATCAATGTGGCAATTGAAGTCCCCAAGGAGTAGAACAGGGGAGTCTGAGGAGAGAAAGAAAGAGAGCCAGGATTCAAAGTGAGAGAGAAAGGCAGAAGGGGGATGAGTAGAGGTAGGTGGGCGATAGATGACCGCCACATGAACAGGGAGAGGAGAGAAGATCTGGACAGTGTGAGCCTCAAAGGAGGGAAAAGCAAGAGAGGGGGGAATAAGAAGGGTTCGGTAATGGCAGAGAGAGGAGAGCAGGAGCCCCACGCCTCCACCCCTGCCATCAGGGCGCGGAGTGTGGGAGAAGGAAAGGCCACCGTAGGAGAGGGCAGCTTCCAGAGCAGAGTCAGGCTGAGTGAGCCAGGTCTCAGTTATAGCAAAGAGAAGCAGGGAGTGAGAGAGGAACTTGTTAGAGAGGGAACGAGCATTCCAAAGGGCACAGGAGAAAGGGAAAGAGGAGGGAGGGTGGCAGGGGATGGGTATGAGGTTGGAGGGGTTGACCCCAGAAGGAGTAGAGGTTGCAGTTGGCAGACGAGGACGAGCGCATGTAGGAATAAGACAGGGACCAGGATTGGGAGAGATATCCCCAGAAGCAAGGAGGAGAAGCATGGATAGAAAGAGGATGTGTGAAGAGGATTTGAAAGGGTGTTTTTTAGTGCAGGGGATATAGCTGTGTGGTGTCAGAGGACGCAGGTAAGAAAGGAGTTCATGTGAGCTGAGAAGTGGGGAAGGAAGGAGAGATGGAGATATATGAATAGAGTTTGAGACATACACTGGCGACACACTTTATTCGAGCTCGGCTAGTCCCACGAATTCGGGTATACTCGAGTGTATTGAGGTTTGTGACTGTTTTCTGCCCGAGTGCATTGCGTTATTTTCCAGGCAGGGATTGAAGCATTTTATTCCCGCTGGCTGCAATACTGCACAGTATATATATATATATATATATATATATATATATATATATATATATATATATATATATATACTGCATTACAATTCATGAATTTATGCCATCTGGTAGACACGCGAAGCATTGCAGCCTATTAAATCCTAATCATTATCATTTAACAGATCAGCCGCCCGTCAGCCAGGCATGAACCATGGCTGGGAAGGCAAACGCAACGGGGCTCGTCAGAGGTGAGGAGCGGCGCATTCCAGGTATCTGCCAGGTACATACTGGGTATTTGCTCGAATAAAGTGTGTCGCAGCAGTACTGAGGCTGGTAGAAAGAAGTGCATAATTTGAGAAGAAGTGAAGTCACAGCAAATATAAATGGTAAAGGCAGCATCACAGCAGTAATGATGCAGTCTTGTATAGATGATATCCTCCTTTCCAGCGTAGTTCAAATGCAGGAATCAGGGCCAGTTGGGGTGTCCACTTCTTCCTCACTTCTTTTGACCTTCCTTTTAAACTTCAGTTGTTCAGTAGTCATGCCACTTATAATGGGCCACTTGTATATCGTCTGCAAGCAGAGTAGCTGTTCTGACTGGGTTTATATAGGCCTAAAAGTCACATAACAGTGTGGTTCTGTCTGCTTAATTAGCACATCTGAGGCACATTCAAACAAATGGTTTTCTACACAGGGTGTTCCCTGCCTAGGTGGCAACACTTAATTTGATTATGGGTAGACAGAAAACAGCATTCAAATATGGTTTTTTACCTAGCATTGGATCACTTGCATATACTATATAATACACACAGCAGAGGCTTCAATGAGGATTTAGAGATGGATTTTACCTAGCATTGGATCACTTGCATATACTATATAATACACACGGATGGATGCTATTGGACTGAGAGGATCATGCCCATACACTTCCTTCAGGCATCTCCTGGAGATGTAAGCTGTCTTTTCTGCTGTCTCATTATACCAATTCTCATCTGATGTTTCACGATCCCAATTTTCTATGGAACTATCAGAATCCCAATTTTCCTTGTCTGATCCTTCCTCATCATCAGAACTATATCCCCTATCCTCATTAGTGGAACCCATCCCAAACTCAATTTCTCCCTCCCATGGATGGTGAAAATAAAGTAACAACTTTTGGCGGTTCCTGGCAACTCTTGCCGACACTGGAGGCACATAGGGGGTTCCCCGGGCAACAGGCACAATATAAGTGACATTACCCAAATTACCAGACGAAACTCCTGATGTCCCTGTGGACCCAGAATTGGACCCAAGGCTCTTAGGCTTACACCTTACACTAACAGTCCTATTGTTTTCATTAGTGCTGGATGACATTCTTTGCATAGACATTTCCCTCCCCGATCCCTCATCGGAGGTAAAACAATCACCCCAGTCCAGATTTTCCCCACTCTGTTCTTTCGAAGTGGCTCGGGACTCCCCAGACAACCCTTGGCTCGACTGGGACCCATAGGAAAAAGTGACAGGGGCAGGGGCTTTAACTATGGTTGGGGGTTGGGCATAGGGATGGGCTATCAGCATCCGCGGGGCTACGACCCGCACTTCACCGCTACCTGGCCCAGTGCCATCGGACTGGCCCTCCGGTTCTCCCGTCTCGCTGCTTCCAGACTTCCGCAGGGCCTGCCAGCTCTTCTTGGATCCAGGCGACCTGGTACAGCTGCTCAGTCGCGAGGACGCGGCCATTTTCCACCCGGCTCCATTGTGTCCGCCGGATGTGATGTCATGGATCTCGTGGGACTCACCGCCATCTTGCGTTGGGTTCCCCACTGGAACCTCTTCTTCCAGAACGACGTCCGCCGCCGGAAGTGAGGGTTCTGCTCTCCGCTCCGCTCGGGCCTGGGCCAGGCCTCTCTCCGCCGTTGCCACCACCGGCGCCTGGGAAGGGCAAGGGTGTTGCTTACCGCTCCGTCAGCTCGGGGTGGTTCTTCCTCCGCCATCGACTCCGCCAGTCACCACGGCCGTGGGACTCCACCGCTCTGGCTGCCTCCGCACAGGCGATCTCAGCACCTCGAGGCTCCGCTGCAACACAGGTGAGTGCTAGTTCTTTCCCAGCACCGCTGTAGTGGTCCGCCGATAGGCGCGTCACCACCGTAGTCGGAGTTGGCTGTTCCTTGTCCGAGGAGTCGAACTCTGATTCAGGGAGTGGCACTCCCGTTGGGGACCGACGGTGAGGTTCCGGGTTCTCACCGCGTTTGTAGGCCCCTTTCTCTTCAGGCTCCGTTCTGATCATTAGGAGCGATCCCCATTCTGGGGGATCAACTGGTTCGGCTTTGACCGAGAGCGAGGCTTCAGCTGTCAGTTTAGCTGTGTCCGCTCCCGCCTCCACGGTCTGCCCTAGTACGAAGGGCTGCACGGCACCTAGGTAGTGGATGCCACATTGGGGGCACCTAGCCGTTGTGCTGGCTTCTCCGCCGAGCAATCAGCACTGCATGCACAGGCACCGCAATGTCTCTTTGTCCCCAGCCTGGACTACCAGGAAGCCTCCTGGCAATGAATAGGGATATACCCCAATGTCCATCTCTTTATCACTTGTACTGGCTAAGGGAGACACTTTGCACAGGGGTCTCTCCTGTTCACCAGCTCCTTGCAACTGAAGAGCTGGAAGTTCACATCCAGCTCCTCCCTCAGACAACTCGGGTCTCGATTTGGCAGAGATAGAAACCCCTCCCCCCGGTGAATATTTGGGGAGGGTCCCACAGATTCACGTTATGGCCCATAATTGGCTCTGAGCCTGTCACAGTCCTGGAGGGCTCGGCCACAGCTTTCGCGCCATATCCCCCAGCAGGGCGGGATTCCTTATTTGGCGCCAATCCCGGCCAACTCCTTGCAACAGCTTGGTTTGCAAAATTCTCTTTCTCCTTTCCGCTGGGAGCGCTGATTACAGGGGACACTTTCTGTAGTGTTATTGCCTGCTCACCAGCTTCTCGCAACTGAAGGGCAGGGGTCGGTTTGGTAACTCCTCCCTCAGCTAGCTCGACTCTCATTGGGCACAATTGGAAACCACCCCCCCTGGTAGATATTAGGGGAGGGTCCCACAAGTTCACAGTGTGACCCAGCACTGGGGCTGAGCTTTTACTGTCCATGAGGGCGCGGCCGCAGTTTTTGCGCCATACCTCCCAACAGGGTGGGGTTTCCCTTTTGGCGCCACTCCCGGCCAACTTTCTGCAAGTTTAGCATTTGCAGCATTTTCTGCACTCGGCCCACACAGTCTCCCAGGGAAGCGGGAGCCGCCATTTTGGTTCACTCGGCCATTCACTTTAGCAACTGAGGTAGCTCTGTGTGTATTGTACACTGACTGGCAAGCAAATCCATCACTCTCCCCACACATCACCTCAATGTCCTCAGGGGTAGTACCCCTAGGTCCTAGACAGGATAAAAACAGCGCGGCCACAGCCTTGGCGCCACTCCATAGCAGGCTCACAAAAGTAGTTTCTGTAGCTTGCTCTTCACCCGCACACACGCCATGTGCGCTCTCTCCGTCTGCCTCCGTCCACCATTTTGGACCTTCTGCACCGCGCGGATCCTCCATTCTTGCGGTCGCCATTTGGTTACTGTATATGTTTTTATTGTACATGGAGTTCCTCTCTGCGGGGCAGCTGCCACACCGATACAATAAAGATTGCCTTGATGCACCACCTTGTGTACCTAATGTAGGCCGGACTCGTGTTTGTACTACCTCAGGCTAGGCTCACTCTCTCTGTGTATGCTGTACCTCCTTCCTCCCAGTCTGTGCTCCCTTCGGTAAGTGGTCTCGAATGGGCTAGAGTACTCTGGCTCTTCCATGCAGTACTTCAGCATCTACCTCTCTTGGTCAGCCTAGCGCAGACCCTCTCCAGGATTCCTGACCACATTAACAGGCTATCACTTTAGACATCCTACCAACTAGCACTACCTCAAGGTGACTAGGACAGCTATAGCCCGGCTCCAGACTCCCAACTCCGCTCAGGTTCCCAGGTCGTCCCTGCAATCTGACAACTCCATCAGCTCCCCTGACTACCCTTGGGTCCCGTCCCAACACAGCACAAAGTGGCAGCATACACTCTCCTGTTTCCCAGTGTGCCTAGCAAAAGCCTGTCCTGTTGACAGGTATCTCTGCAGCACCTCCAA
This sequence comes from Ascaphus truei, assembly GCA_036426205.1. NCBI lineage: Eukaryota > Metazoa > Chordata > Amphibia > Anura > Ascaphidae > Ascaphus > Ascaphus truei. The sequence continues at coordinate 19,968 of WSYH01010795.1, forward strand.
ATGTAACGGATTTTGTGGCCTGACTGACCCACGCAATCTCACATTGGCCCCTGTGGTCTAACCAGTCCCCATTACATGGTCGTGTCTGGTGGTGCACCTGTTGGCAACGGGACTCCTGAGTCTCCCGCATGATGGTGTATGGGGATTGTCAACCCAGACAGGCAGCTGAGGTAGTGTGCTTGAGTCCTACCTATATCCAGTGCAGCGCCTCCACCTCATCAGGATCTCTGCGTCCGTAAGGAGATGGTTCTGATGAGGAACTCCTTCTTGGTGGTGCCTTCCGCTGGAGAGTAACTTCACACTCACACAGTGGGGTTGTCTTTGAACAGGGCATCTTTATTGTTGCTTGGTGGTATGGGCCAGCTGCCCCTCACAGCTAGCAGCTTAGCCGCTCATTCCTTTGCTGCACTCCATTAGGAAGGTTCCTTCTCCTCTAATAGAGTTGCTCTCCACCTTTCCCCTCAGGGATTCACCAGCTTGTCTCTCTGCTTTGAGCTGCACAGCCTCCAGCTATTGCATCAGCCTCTGCAACACTGTTGCAGACCTCCACATGACTCTCCTGAACAGAGTCATAACACCAACAGGACTGAACTGCTAACTCTAGGCAGTTCTGTGTCTTATATCACCTCTAGAAAACAGACACCCTCTGTGTCACTAAGGGTGGACACAGAGCATGTTGTCATTTCCTTTGGGACATATGACCCCTCACCAGGGTTTGAGGGCAAACCTCCATGATTGTTGCTGGCAATCCTGCATACTTACCAGGTTTACTGCCAGCATGAGAAAGAGATATGTTCACCAATTTTACACATAACTACACTAGGCAGTTGCCTAGAGCAGCAAAATTTATGGGGTGTAAAAAAACTGAGAATTCCACACAGCAGCATTACTTCTACTGTCCAGGGTCTGGTTATTAAGGGGTCCAGGGCATTCTGTCAGCGACTCCTTTGGAAGGCCCTTTGACAGGCGCCTCTGCAATATGGGCCCCCTCATCCTCCAAGGCTGCAGGAAAGTCAATTGGGGTGAGGGGCAAGGCTGAAGATTCATCAAGGAAACCTAATACATTTGCACTGGCCCTGCAGTTTGCCTGTTAGTTATATCTCGATCGTGAAATAATGACTTCATAGCATCCCTTTCAGCACATTACCAGTTGGGGTGAATGTTGCTGTAATATTATCTCCTACTGATTTTTACCTGCATATCTGCCTTGTTTTGGTCTATCTGCCATTACCACATGGCAGTGTCTCTGTACATCACTTTTATATTGGTGAGGTTTAAACCAGTAAAATTCCTATATATTCATTTACTCTACTGTAAAGTGGCACAGCAGCCACAATGACCTATTGAAAGCATGCCAGCTCTGCTTTTCCCCTACAACTATTGGTATCACTCCACATGTCCAGCAGGATTAACCATATTCCAGTATGCTCTACATTTGCAGGATCAATATCCAACAGGATTATGTTTTTTCCTGTATCTAATCCTGCAATTGGGTTGACCATACGCCTAGGAGTATGGTGTGTTTGGTACTCATTATTAAAATAGATGTGGTTTTAATGTATGAGTGCTACCTGAATCAGTATTGCTGTAACATTGCTGTAACATTGTGGATGTTCCGCTTACATACCCGCTACCCTGTTTCGTACCCGCTCTGCAATTGGTGTTGGCTTCATAACGAGCAGCAGGTTCTATTGGGCCTCCTGCAGTGACAGTAAGGGTGCATTTTGCCTTGGACACTTGTCCACACCACACCTTTGGATATGCGGTCAGGAATAAGGCCCCACACTCTTAGAGTGTGCTCTGTTTTTGATTTAGGACCAGTTCAGATTATTTTTTCTCTATCTGTAGTATATGCAGACCATTGGTTACTTTGTTAATATGTTTTTTCATATATGAAAAAAAGAGAGGTGGGTGGGTGCTCAGAGCACTAAAATGGAAACAACCAGTGGAGCAGAGTATATAGGACAATATACGCAGTGCAGTGGGATATTCGAGTGAGGCACATAGGAAGAATATGCAACACGTCACTTAATATTAGTAAAAGCAATAAAAAGAAGAACAATAAATGTCATATGAGTTTAGAACCCGTTCTATTTAAATGTAACGGGTATTCCACCCCACCCAATCTCATATATAGTGTGGGTGAGTAGAACATGTAGTGTTACCGGTGTGGTGCGTATACCTGCAGGCTCACAGGAGGTCTGAGCCTCCGCTAATGAGAGCCTGGGGTGACTCCTCTGGAACGGATCTTCGTTTGCAGCGCCTCCACCTATGTAGGATTCTATGGAAATGTAGAATGACCCTACATAGGAACCCACTCAGAAACCACATACACAGTATTATGTATAACAGGTTTACTGAATGAACAATGA
>WSYH01010796.1:0-22338 GCA_036426205.1 Ascaphus truei
ATTCCCTGCCGGCGTCCCCTCACTCCCGCTCCCCACCCCCCCCACAACCTAACTACCCGCGCAACCGGCGTAATGACGTCACGTTGCCGTAGCAAACGTGACGTCACATGACCGCGCAGCGTCATTTTGACGCCGCGTTGCCATGCGAAGCAGGGAGGAAGCCGCCGGAGCCAACGGTAAGTTAGTTTACAAGAGCCTGACAGCTCCCCCGGCACTTAATTAATGCTTCGGGAAGAGCGCGGGGCTCTGTGTAAACCCGCGCCCCCCCGTCGGGGTCGCGCACCCCCCGTTTGCGCACCGCTGTTCTAGAGGGTGGGGGGTACATTGCTATATACAGAGTAAACATTCCAAAGAGACACTGTTTTTAAGTTATCCTTGCTTCATTCATTGTAACATCGCCGGAAGAAGAGATCAGTGTATCTCGAAAGCTCGCAATAAAAGCATTTCGTTAGCCACAGACGGTATCATCTATTTATTTTTTGATATATATATATATATATATATAAATATTATATAAGATATATACACACACACACAGTGGTTGACAAATCCACCAAAAAAATCTACTCGCCACCTAGTACCAAACGTGTGCTGCTTGGGCCACAATATTACTCGCCCGGGGTGGGTTAAATCCACTCGCCCGGGGCGAGCAAATGTATAGGTTTGTCGAACAGTAATATACACAAACATACATACTAAATAAGTTATGTGGGTGAAAAGGCAACAAAAAACCTCCACCGTTGCATATAGCCAATAAAGAATATGCAAAGCAGGTATAAACCAACCTCACACTGATGAGACCCATTAAGGTTTGAAACATGACTGTGAGTGTTTGACTTGCTTTGCTAGTCCATGCTGTGCTTTAAAAGCTGTGTGGAACAGCATGAATTTGCTTATATGGGCTCCATGTGAATGGATATTCCAGGCAAAAGGTGCAACATGTGTGCTCTTTGCATGTCATTTCCCAGAATCCCTCACTGGGTGGGTGGAAGCACTGTATGCTAGGTTGATAATGGTTGAAAGGCAGGGTTGCAGACCTGTGAATGTGCTCACAAGTGATGTTATTATGTATTGGAGATATATATATATCTCAAGTTGGTTAACTACCTAGCCAGCCGGTATCCCAGTTTAGGGGAATGACGTCCCATCCGAGGACCCGCGCGCAACTGATGATGTACAGCTGAGCAGTGAAGCTTCTGCGTCCAAGCACACAGACGGAGTGAGTGGTTCCTGAGATTATCAGCCCCTTTGATGCAGCGATTGAAAGCTTTTAACTGGTTGTGACTCTTTTTCATGCTACATTGTAAGTAGCCTCTGTTGCTTGCGCAATAAATTTTATTCATAAACGTACTTCACCAATTGTGGTATCTTTTTCATCTGTAGCCCGGTGTGCCTCTCGACTCTCAGAGACCCCCCTCCTGGGATCAGGGCGGTCGCGGGTGCGACCGGAGCCAGCGACGGACCGCCGGCTGTTTCCAAGGTGGGGGCCAGAGGCAGGGAGTGTTGCGAGCATTAGGAGGAGCGGTGGCGTACCCGGCTAGTGGGGGCCGCCTTGCGGCGTGCGCGTGCATGCGGCGCGTGATCGCGCATGCGCGGATCAGCTGGGAAGTTTCGGCAGCCCTAAGGAGTTGCGCATGCGCAGTTAGGTGAGTAGAATCGCCGCACGCGGCTCCCCAATATAGAAACCCAGATCACACGGGACTACAATTCCCAGGAGGCTAAGAGGAAAAGGCACCGGTGGCCCCCGAGTAGCCAATAGGGCTGGAGGATTGCCTTGCAGGGAATATAGATAAATTTCGCGGGCTGGAGCACGCTAGGCAGTCGTGCAGGCCAGGAAGGAGCGCAGAGGGAGGAGGTAGGGTGCAGGAGTCAGTGACTCCCTGCACTAGGCCAGCAGCCCCCGAGGCACGAGATAGCCCTGAGCACCCAGATAGTGTAAGTTTGTGTCAGGGACAGGCCCCAGGTTAGGGACCCTGTCCTTACTATTCAGAGTCAGCGTAGGGACTCAGCAGACAGCTGTGCGTAGTCCAGAGGGTTGGGCGCAGATCTTCATGTTTGCTGCAGAGGACCGACGGGTGGGATCGCCCGGACGGTAGTTCCTGTGTTATATCCGTCATCGGATCCTTTGCGAAGCTCCGTTGCAGGCCCGGGCACTGGAGTGCTCGGCAGGTAACCCTCACCAAGTGCACCACAACGTATATTAGGTTCACACGGGACCAGTGATGCGCAGTCACAACATATTTATCTACACTTGAAGGGTGGGAGACATATTGTGTGGGGTTACTGGACACGGGGAGGGATCACCTGGTGAAGGGGGTAGGTTGTCCTTGAGACGCAGTAGTAAGTATAGTGTCTCCTCTAGGGAGGGACACCCGTTTGATCTGTTGATTTAATGTTGAGTATGGTGCACTGGTACAAGGTTATTGGCTGTTTTATTTACCTACTGTGTGCTGAGTGATATATATTGTCCTGCGAGGAACCACTCCCCCTCTGGTGAGAAGCCATCACAGGTGGAGGCGCTGCAACCGAGTATAGGGTTACTCATAAATACTTGCCCCAGGTTCCAGTGGCGGAGCTCAGTTCTCCTGTGAGCTTAACAGTAAAGCACCACAACCAGGTAACATTAGGTTTCTCCGCACCTACACTCTATCTGCGATTGGGTGGGGGAATACCCGTTACACATCTAGGTACATCTCGTCTTGTGGAATTTGATATAGGACTTGTTCAATATTTTATCCTTCAGGTGTTGTATTATCCATGCACCGTGTCTCGATTTGCGCTCTCTGTGTTTTTTGTACTTCTTGGAGGGGGTGTACACCCATTACATTGTGGAAGCACTCTATAGACATCATTGCAATACTATTTTAAATCGTTTTGCGCACCTATATACTTTTCTTTTTAAATATATATACAGGGTTGACAAATCACCAAAAAATCTACTCGCACATAGTACCAAACGTGTGTGATTGGGCCAATATTTACCGCCGGGGGTTACATCCACTCACCGGGCGGAGCAAATGTATAGGTTTGTCGAACACGTGTATTATATATATATATATATAATATGAAAAGATAGAGGTATTATACACACACTAATATCATAACATCAAGTTGGTTAAACTACCTAACGTCTCCAAACCATCACAATGCAAGCAAACGCACATGGGGGCAGAAGAGGTGAAAATAGTTTATAGTTTGATGCATTGGATATTTATTGAATGAGTTCAGAAGCAGGGTAATGTAAGTTAAAGGTGCACGAACGGTCATTCTCTATATACAATGTTGACTCTTGTACACTTCCACATACTGAATGGGGTCTAAGATTTATTTTGACACAAGGCATTAGCTTTCTTATTAACATGTTCCCCAAATAATTTGATTTAGAAAAGCAAAAAAGCTTTTGCTTACCATACTTTTAAAAACTTGGATACAATTCACTAAGCCTAATGTATTTATTAATGGAGTGTGCAAAACAACATTGAAGCTAGTTACCTTGCTCAATTTATGAATATTATGGGGCTACTACAATAATGTGCGATAGCGCCGATTCTGCGCTAGTGCATGGAAAGTACCACTTTATGAATAAGGCCCTTGTGTATAATGTAAACCAGGTTATAAAATGCATGAGCCATTCCCCGTATTGGGTGTAAGTGCTAACTATGCCAATGAAAAAGCACAGTGATCTTCACATACTACAAGCGTGTTGTTAAAGGTTTCTCTCAGGAGAAAGCACCTTGAAACCCCCTGCATATAGTATAATAGAGAATGTGTAATTTATATTCTAATATAGCAGACATGGCAATGAATAAAAAAAAGTGCAATTTATATTATTATGGTCTACACATTGGCATACTGTGCTATTCAAAATTAGACTATACCTGGAAATAATTAAGTAACAAATAGGCAAATAGATGGGTCATACTGAGGTGGTGTTCCAATCAGTTTGCATAAATTATCGTTCAAATAAAGTATATATAATTTCAATGCCATTACTCTTCTTTGATAAATCTGGTGCAGGTTTATTGTATTTTTTTTGGCACCAATTTTGATCTCTGTGAGGCTTTGTTAAATATACCGTGTAGTACCATTAAGTAGAGGAGTAAGAAAGTAAGAATGATTGAGCATGTTTTGTAATAGTAATGCACTGTGACGAGTCATTTTTTTTCTGCCATTGAAGCTCAACCCCATTGCTAATAATAATATATAGAATAATCATTAGTTATTATTTGTAAAATAAAGAATATATAGGTAAAAACTACAAAATATTAAGCTAAATTATTATTATTTTAATAGAATTGCTACTGTGACAACTAGAGAGGTTAATCTAATAACCAGAGTCTTCTTCTATTGATAAGAAAATATTTTCAACTACAGTAACATAGTCCCTGCAGAATAAATAAAGTACTAACGGTCATCTCCTGTGCAGAAATCAGCGTTTAACTGCAGCAAATCATGGCATAAGTAGAATCAGTTAAAGTAGGATGAGATTGAGACACACTTAGTGATGACAGCAGTGGATGTGTCACTATTGGTGATACATTCTCATAGGTTCACCACTTATTCTAACTATTTAATCTCCACTGCAGAAGACAACCTGGATAACATGGACGCCCCAGGTGTTTTGGTTCTGACCTCTAAACGATTCCTCGAGGAGGTGGAACACACATCAGACAGGATACATGGAATGGAAGAATATGATACCGCAGAGATCTGTTGTGTAGATAACGATATATTGCCACTTGCCTATAGACATCCAGATCTTGTCTAACTCAGGGGATTCAATGGCAGCACACATCCTTCATTGTAAACACTTGCCAAACAAAACAGATACATAATCTACAATGACAGTTAACAGTAGGCAGCACTAGACTGTACACAGCACAATAGGCAGCTGTTTCAGTGTTAAAGGCGTCCTAAACACGATACCTGCGGTGCTTATTGGAACTAAGAAGGAAAGAGCCAAAATGCAAAGCGTTATTGTATTGAAATGAAGGATGCTCTGTACTGCACTTTGGCGGGGCGGCTTATACAAGTATCTGTCATTTCCGTTTGTCGATCACAATACGTTGAGATCTATAACAAATTGCATATATTTTTACACCCACACCGAACAATAATTTATAGTGCCTTCATCCAGCAGCATTCATGGAACTCAAATTTTCAGCTCTGAAAAGGATAAATGTGGTGTAACTAGTAACTCATGCTTGTGCTCCCCTTGACAAACACATACAGCCATTCCTAAAAAGAGAAAGCAGATCTCTTAAAACTAATATTAAATTATTATGTGGTTAAAATACAAAAAAGGTATTGTCATACCTAATGGAATTGACCACTTGTAAAGCACTTCCTCAATAATTCTGTACAAATGTTGTTTTTCGGACTAATACCTATAAAAAATAAAGTGGAGTTGGACGTACACAGAAAGGGGTTAATTGTCAGAATTACCATATTGCTTGCGGGCATTACATTGCCCAATCGGCATTGTTGCAATTAATATAAAAACCCCTAATTTGTGAAACACACAGAACATTGGTGATTTTGACCTCCCTGTATTCTGTGAGGCTAGCAATAGTACACATCAGACTACATTGATAATGGCATATGTTTATTAATCAGATCCATTCTTGTTTGAACTTAAAAAAATACAAATGTAAAGCGCAATCCCCCCAGAAGCTTATTAGGTGACTCATGATGTTAGTTATTCCCCCTGCGAAGTCCTGCTCCTCCTCTTGAAAGCCTGTTGGATGTTCCCGGTGTTATAATATCACATCTGAGGTTCAATGTAACCTTTATGAACAGGGCTCTGTGGAGAGCTTAATGTTAACCCTGGGCACTGACGACCATAAATATTATGTCCTGAATACTACATCAGATTGTAAAAAAAAAAACGGCTTTGGAAGGGGGTAAATACACGATAAAAGTAAATGCAAAATTGCTGTTCTTTTTAATTCTATTTTGACCATTCTACATTGGGTCAGTTCAATTCGGAACCTTGTCTCCAAATGGCTCTCAACCAGACTCACTACTCTTCACAAATTTGTACGCCTTGAAGGCCCGCTCAGCACAGCGCTCTTTTGTCTTCCGCTTTCGTCTCTGTAACTGCCACTCTCTATGCCCCGTAGCTGGCCACTTGGTCCAAATCCCCCCCCCTCTTCCCCTTTATGTCCGTTTTAAGTGGCGCAAATTGACCCTCTCGCGTTTCCCCGGCTCCTTCATGGCCTCCCTTACAGGCAACTTTCCGCTCGTACCACCTCCCTGTTGTCTGTTCCTTACTCTGTGGCTTCTTCTCCAATCCGCCTAACGTTCCCATTTACGATTAGCCAACCCCACCGCCCTCCTAATCTCCGCCTCTCATTAAGCGCTTTACTATGCCCACTACAACCTCCTTCTTCTCATCTCCACACCTAAGTCCCCTAATGACGCGCCGTACCCCTAGCGAAATGGCCCAAATCCCCAGACACACATTGCCCTCTACTCCCTCCTTCTCCACCACGGTCCCCTGACCGCATTATGTAATCCCTTCCCACGTTGCAATCCGTTGTCCCCTTTCCGTGCTTTCATTGTCGTCAACTTCTGCTGCCTCTCCTGTTCTTCTTCCCTCTGGACTTTTCTCGCCCCCTTCTCTCAGTCCCCCTCACTGCTCTACGTCCCACCCGTACTTCCCATAGGCTACTTTACTCTTATCCTCGACTCCCTAACCTATCTTTCTACACACTCTATCTCCCTCTCTGCTTGCAACAACCTTATTCCCCTCTCCGTTGAGCCCGCTCCTCTTTTCCTGGTCACCACTTTTCCACCTACAATGCGCTAGACCCTGTCCCTCTCCCCTTATACTGGTTAGAGTAATCTGATCGTATCTTTCTCGGACGCCACGTTCGACTCCGATTAATACCCTCTCAGTCATCCCGTCTGCCTGTTTCCTACCTGAATTATTCCTTCGCCCTCGTTGCCCGTGCGGTTGTCTCCTCTTCAGATCCCCCCAATACCCCCTTCGCTCCTATAACACTATAGGCTCGTCCCGTCGCCTCAGGTTATGGCCTCAGTCATCCCCCCAGACTGGGATCTTTTATAGAGGGATCCTAATTCGTCCATTCGTTAGATGCCATACATAATATTAAAAAACATGTTCACTTCATCCATGATTTTAAAGAGGCACGGTAACCAATTTGCAGCCCACAGTGGGGAGCAGGTAGACGACCATATATTATTATTGATTATACTGTGCCTAGGGAGGCGAAGAATTATTTCCAATGATTGCTGTCACAGGTCCCAAGTCCTTCCTAATAACCTAGCTACCATAGAACAGTGTAGCGATCCCTTGCTATTTGGGTATTAGTGAGAGTCCTGGTTCCTTTAAGCGAGTATCCCACGGGTAATTTTTCCCTAGGACATTAATTGTTACACATTTTTTAGGTATCTATGTAAAGGTTAGGTCTGGCACCACCTTAGATCTTGAAGCTGGCCAGAAGGTCACCTGACCATATGGAGTGCACCTTATTAATGTTTAGCCCAACCCATTAATTGCCCAGCAAAGGAGTAGGAGGGAACCTATGTTAAGAAGGAACGGTTCCGACCTTGTGCCTTGGAATTTTCCCAGGAGGTACCAAGAGCTAGGGGTCTCCAGCTATTCTGCCCGTAAGGAGGACATATTTGATTGTTTTTTTAGTATTAGGGAAGTTTCCAGTGTTGGGGTTGGGGAGGAGAGAGGGGCCCTAAGAGATCGGGGTTCAAAGAGAAACTGCACTACAGAAAAAAGTGGTTCCCTATCGAAAGGGCCGCCAAACAGCGGGGACAGAGTGATGGGCGTCCGGGCCCGTGAGCGCGTTCAGGGCCAATGGAGGCTGTAGTCAAACCAGGAAACAACAATGCCTCTCGGTCATCGCCCGTTTGCACCCTCGGCTAATCCGGCACGCTCCCGGTGCTCACGGGTGGTGACAGGATTTATACAACAACATCGCGATGTGTCTAGCGCAGTGCGCGCTTCTGCAAAGGGAAGAAGAAAAAAAACCTTCCCCCTTCCTGGATGTGGCTGGCGCGTGTGTTGGCACGCTGCCCGGACTTTTTTTTGGCACTGCAAGCAAACTCTTCAGACGAGTTGCAAAAACGAGGGCCTGCCTCTCCCTGCATGAGCATGTGGGTGGAGTACTGGCCTCAAGGACCTCTTTGCTTCCCCCTTCCCCCTGCTCGATCCCCCCACTCCGTTCAATTCCCCCCGTTCCGATCTACGTGTGTGTTGTCATGAGTGAGTGTGTATGAGAGAGTGAGCGGTGTGAGAGAGTGAGTGGTGTTTGAGAGGAGTGGTGAAAGTAGGTGTGTCTGGAGAGCCGTAGTGTCTGAGAGAGTGAGAGAGTGTCTGGGAGAGAGAGAGAGTGGTCTAGAGAGTTGTCAGTGAGAGGGAGAGAGGTCAGTGAGAGGGATGAGTGCAGATGGGAGACGGGTCGGTGAGAGGGAGTGTTGTCTGTCGAGGAGGTGTGTGTGTGTGAGTTGTGAAATGAATTACAGACACCAACCCACAGTTCAATCATCAGTCACCACATTCGTCAGTCAATCACCAAGTCTCAACCCAGTCACCCCCCAAGTGTCAGTCGTCACCCACCCACCAAGCAGTACCAACCACCTAGTACCAAACCCACCACCCAACTCTCTCTCCTTCGGTTCTCCTCCTTTCACCCACCTCTCCTTAGGCTCGATCTTAACTGCCAGATACCTATGTAGCCTCCTTTTCTGCTGCTCTAGAGTGACTACTGGTACTGTACACACCTGCGGCCTTCTCAGCGAGATCTGGGGCCGCTAAACTGGGAGCCTTGGGTAAATAAACAATACTTTGGCCGCGCCTCACCACTTACCAGGATCCCCAAGGAGTGAGATTCCCCTAGGCTAGAAACGAACAATAGAGTAAACACTCGTTGGTAATGTTTACTTGATACGCATAAGAGAACCTTATCTAGAACTATAAGTAATAACACATTAATGATATAGCATGGAAACTGACTGACAGGCCATAACGAAGCTACAAGTGGATTGGCCACTCTACTATAGAGAAATGTCAGTCCCACCCCAACCGTTATATTATATGCACATTCTTGGTCACTAACACAGTGTCCCCACAAGTCTCCCCCAAGGCGGGGGAATCAGCGCCTGTGGTGACGGTGTTGAGGAGACTTATAAAATACCTTCCGGTCACTGCGGTTGACCGGCAAACAAACTTCGAAAAAGGATCCAACGATCCAGCGCTTAGCCTCACACGAGGTGGATATGTCCCCCAGAGCTGGGCCCAAACGACCTTCACCACTGCAGCATCCGTCGACACGGTGTCCCTATAGTCTATGCAGTTGAGTGACTACTTGTCGCTACCCTATATAGGGTGTCCTGCAGCACCCACATAGCTTGATGAGATCAGGTATACCACTGGGGGCTGAGGGGGAATCTGGCCTCTACGAAGGTGGGTACTGACCCATGCAATAAACAACCAACCTCTCCCCTTGCTCTCGGTTGCACTCTGGCTAGCGTGGGTCAGCTCCCCCACGTTCACATTCCTGCCTGGCAAGCAAATCCCTGCAATCTATAGGATCCTGGCATCAGGTGGGACCTTGCGTTGAGGCTAATGGGGGTTGTTAGTTTACTGACAAAGCTCCCTGTGTTGGCAGCCTGGCCGATTGCCACTGCGCATGCGGAACGCTCTCCGCTCGGACTGTCGCGCATGAATTGCGCAAACAACATGGTGGCGCCACGATGCTGCCGAGCCGCAGCGGGAACTCATCCCGAACGCCTTCACCTCAAGAGGCGCACCTGCCGCGGAAGAGGTAGAGAGGCAAACAGGACATTCCTCATTCTCGCCCCATCGTAGAATCCAACGGGCCCCACTTGGGAATGTAAACAACACAATTTACACACTAAAAAATGCATACCTGAGAAATAAACACAAAACGTTATCACTGTATACTTACCTGAAGGTTTATTCCATTCAGTGAACATTCAATTAAGAGATCTCAATCTATGGCGAGCCAAATGCGGAGCCTCATAATGGGTGCCCGAATTGATGTACGCCATCTACTGGGAGGTTGATACCAATTCTTTGGCTTCTGCGCAGGTCTCTTCCGTTACTCCATCTGGAGAGTAACAAAATCTCGGCTTGGCAATGTAAAACTTCTGGCCCATTGAGGGATCAATGTTCTACACCAGTCTCTTTGAGGCACAAAGCATGGCTCGGTGGGTTCTGCCGGCTGGGCTCATGGAGTCAGCGTATCTGTCGTTGGACCAAGGCCTTTACACGTAGCTCCTTCGGGATTGGATGCCACCGCGGTCGGAAGGCCCATTTTTGATGAGGTTCCTTCCATAGGATCCTCAGAGGTAGGCATGTCCTACGTCTCTGGGCCATCTGGACTATCTGACTCCTCCATCGAGTGGTGAAAACAGTGGGGCTTCCAATTAGTTATCCCCTACTTGAGGTATGGGGGAGTGAGATGGTTTCTATGCATAACTTACACGGCTGTGAGTCTTGATCGGTTTGTATACCGGGAGGCCAGGCATCCGCTGACTCAACCTTCATACACGCCAGCTCGCCATCGGTCGGCCAGTTTGTGCTTTTACGGGGACACCCCAAATTTCGAAGGAGGACCACCATCCCCGGGGCGGATTTCTTGATGGCGCACTTGTGATATAGCGCCTCTTATTACTGGCATTTAGTTGAGCAGCGAGCATTCTCGCCAGCGTTATAGCCTAATGCATGCGTCTTGTAGCTTGGCACGTACCGGAAATGCGTCCGTGGATAACCCCACCGGTAAATATCCGCAGTCACACATCCACTGCAGCCAAGCTTATCGTCCAAACAATTTAGGAAGTACGGTGTCACTGTGGACTCGTGGCGAGTACAGTTAGAAGCATTGCACTAATCGTTCTACTTGCTTACTGCCACTTCAGTATACTGTGGGCCCTTGAGGGTGACAAACATGTCGAAGCAGGCGTCGATTGTGAAAACGTCGGGCCCATAGCATCCCCTTACCGGATGGGTACGGGGTTAGGGTAGTTCGATTGACGCTGGTGTGTCAGGCAAACTCTTAAGCATTCTAGATGAGGAGGTACTTTCAAAGTCCCATGCCTGATCAGGAATGCATAATCGATTTTGGTCCTAATGAATTAACAGTTTATTTTCCCACAGCATTTAGCCACAGTCACCGCCCGTTGGTCTTATGGTAGGAAAGCTTGAGCATATCTTGTATAGTGATCACCAGTACATTTCCGATGCAACGGGGTATCGGTTCGACCTGCACACGAAATCCAGACACACCAGGTCCATGGGGGCTGAATCCCAGTGGGCCATGGGTGTCAGCCCGAGTGGGAGGTGGGAGAGTTTTCCTCGTATACCAACGGGTTTGCACGGCCTACAATGTAATCTCCACAGATTCTCTCATGTGGGCCCAATAGAATCGGGTAGGGGAGTTAGACGCCCGATGAACGTTTTGTCAATGCCAAGATGACCGATGATCGTCATGTAATGTCCGAAGTTCAGTTTGGCAGACATCTTTTGCAGAAATAACGTTGCTGTCGGGCATGATTGTGAAGGTATGATAAGTAGCAATAGACAGTTTCAAATGTTCCCATAATTTTTCCTTCATTAGCAGGGCACCACGTTATTTGGGAGCTGTTTAAGTATGGATAGGGGTTATATTGTTGCAAGATTGACGGAACTAGTTACAACTACTGTGATCCTGAATTTTGATATTGACCACAGCCTTTCCATGCAAATAATCCTATCCTCAGCTGAATGCATACTTTGGATGTCCGGTAAGCCAGGAACCGCCTCTTGAATGACAACCATGAACTGCCGACCTTAAATCAGAAAACTACTGATCATCGACCAACTGTCTGCTAGACGAGACACATGCCATACGCCAGGACCCGGAATTTCCTCCCTACTTCATGTCGGATAGTAGGTTGTCTGCGCCCCAGGTTTGCGGGCAGAAAGAGCCAGAGCATCGCCCCTATGTTGGTAGGCCGGGTTGTCTATGTTAAGATTGAATCGAATAGTTGACCGAGCGCCGCTAGCAAACCGGGGCTGGCGCATCTAAGTTCGCAGATTGCCATGATGTAGGTTCATCGGGTGGTGACAGTCCAGGACAGCATATGAAGCCATACAAAGAGTCGTGTAATTATCCAGTATAGACATTGAGGGCTTAGGAAACGCCAACTTGGGTTAGGGGGGTGGAGTTGGTTCGCTTGGGGTCAAACTGTTAGACTAGCAACGCCCACGGGAAGGGACTAGGGTCATATTTTATATGAACGGCAAACCACTGCTCCAAGCATTGCAGATGCATCCACCATGCAGACGTATCGCGGTCAGGATGCATACGCCAACACCGGAGCCTGGGTTTAGATTGGTTTATAAACCCTAGGGGGGATGCAGGGAAAAAAGTTTGCGCCCCTCTGCTCTAGGAGATACTTGTTGCATCTACAGGTGTTATGGTGCGACATACCTGTGAGGGTTCAGGAGAGCTGAGTTGTCTGTGGTGATATGGAGACCAGGACAGGCTTTTGATGATCAGTGAAGTTCTTAAGGATACGCTTATAGTGCCGGCGACAGCGACGCGACGTCGCCGCAAAACAAATGCATTGCTGCCGTCACGTGCTCTTATAGTAAGCGCGCTGCGACGGATTGGTCGCGATCGCTGGAAGTCATCTCTATTTGATTTTCCAGAGACCGTCGCCGGCACTATAAGCGTAGCCTTACTCGGTGCTTAGCGCCTCCAGCTGTAGTGGGTTCCAGGGTGCCCAGAGATCAGTCCCCACTAAGGCTGCGCTTATAGTGATGGCGACGTTGCGTCAAAACAAATGCATTGAATCTGCAGCATGCGCTTATAGTAGGCGCGACAGAGCGACCTGAATCTCTGTAGTCAGTAGAATTTGATTTTTACAGCTGGAGTAAACGGAAGAGCACCTGCGCAGAGCCAAAGAATTGGTCAACCTCCCTTGAGGATGGCGTACGATCAATTCGGGCACCCCATTATGAGGCTCAGCATGGGCTCGCCATGAGTGAGATCTCTTAATTGAATGTTCAACTGAAATGAATAACCTTCAGTAGATTACAGTATAGTTTGTTATTTCTCAGTATGCATTTTTAGTGTGTAAATATGTGTTGGTTACATTCCCAAGTGGGGCCCGTTGGATTCTACGAGGGGAATGTAGGATGGTCCTAGTTTGCCTCTCTACCTCTCCGCGTGCAGTGCCTCTTGAGAAGCCGTTCGGATAGTTCCGCGCGGCTCGGCAGCATAGGGCGCCACCATGTTGTTGCGCATATTCAGCGCGACAGTCAGAGCGGAAGCGTTCGCATGCGCAGTGCAAAGCGGCGCAGGCTGGCCAAACACAGGGAGGCTTTGCAGTAAACTAACAACCCCCATACCTCAGCAAGAGTCACCTGATGCCAAGGGGCTACTATAGATTGCAGGGATTGCTGACAGGCAGGAAGGGAAGCGTGGGGGAGCGACCCACGCTAGCCAGAGGCAACCGGAGAGCAAGGGGAGAGGGTTGTTGTTTATGCATGGGGTCAGTGACCCACCTCGTAGGCCAATTCCCCCTCGCCCCCATTGGTATACCTGATTCATCAAGCTTGTGGTGCTGCAGGGACACCCTATATAGGTAGCGACAAGTAGTCACTACTGCATAGACATAGGGACACCAGTGTCGACGGAGCTGCAGTGGTGACAGTCGTTTGGGCCCAGCTGCTGGACATCATTCCACTCGTGGGGACTGCGCTGGATCGTGGATCCTTTTTCGAAGTTTGTTGCCGGTCAACCGCAGTGACCGGGAAGGTATTTTATAAGTCCCAACACCGGTACCAACAGGCGCTGATCCCCGCCTTGGGGGAGATCTGGGGACACTGGTTGAGTGACCAAGAATGTGCAATATATATATAACGGTGGGGGGGAGTGACATTTCTCTATGTGAGAGTGGCCAGCCACTTGTAGACTTCTTGCATGTCAGTCAGTTCATGCTATATCATATATGTGTTATTACTTATAGTTCTACAGATAAGGTTCTCTTATGCGTATCAGTAAACAGTTACCAACGAAGTGTTATACTATTGTTCTTTTCTAGCCTAGGGGAATCTCACTCATTTGGATCCTGGGTAAGTGGGAGGCGCGCCAAAAGTATTGTTATTTACCCAAGGCTCCCAGTTTAGGCGGGCCCAGATCTCGCTGAGACCGCAGGTGTGTACAGTACCAGTAGTCACCTAGACACAGGAAAGAGGCTACATAGGTATACGGACAGTTAAGATAAGACCAAGAGAGTGTGGGTGAAAGAGAGAGACAGAGGAGAGAGAGTGGGTTTGGGGGTTGGGTGACAGGTGTGGTGATCTGACTTGGTGGTGGTGACTGACTGACACTTGGGGGGGTGACTGGGTGAGACTTGGTGATTGACTGACGAATGTGGGTGACTATGATTGACTGGTGGTTTGGTGTCTGTATTCATTTCACAACTCACACACACACACCCCTCTCAGACACACTCCCTCCTCGCCTCTCCCTCTCACTGACACTCTCCTCTCACTGACCTCTCTCCCTCTCACTGACACTCTCTCAGCCACTCTCTTCTCTCCCAGACACTCTCTCACTCTCTCAGACACTCACGCTCTCTCAGACACACTACTCCTCACTACCTCTCAACTCCACTCACTCTCTCAACACACCCTCACTCTCTCAACACACTCACTCATACCAACACACACGGGAAATCGAACGGGGGGAATTGGAACGGGAGGTGGGGATCGAGCGGGGAAGGGGGAAGCAAAGAGGCCTTGAGCAGTACTCCACCACCATGCTCATGCAGGGAGAGGCGGGCCGTCGTTTTTGCAACTCGCTGATAGAGTTTGCTGCATGCCAAAAAAAAGTCCGGGCAGCGTGCCAAACGCGCCAGCCCATCAGGAGAGGGGGAGGGTTTTTTTTCTTCTCTTCCCTTTGCAGAAGCGCGCACTGCCTGACAACATCGCGATGTGTATTAATCCTGTCACCACCGTGATGACCGAGGGCGTGCGGATTTATCGAGGGGCAACGCCGGCGGCAGGGGCCCGGTCGGCAAGCCCCCCCGACTCACGGGGCCCGGACGCCAGTACCTCTGTCCCCCCGTTGGCGGCCCTTTCGATAGGGAACCACTTTTTTCTGTAGTGCAGTTTCTTTGGAACCCCGATCTCTTAGCCCCTCTCTCCTCCCCAACCCCAACACTGAAACTTGCCCTAATACTAAAAAACAATCAAATATGTCCTCCTTACGGGCTAGAAGAGCCTGGAGACCCCTACTCTGGTACCTCCTGGGATCCACGGCAGAAGGGCGGAACCTTGCCTTCTTAACATAGGTTCCCCTACTCCTGTGCTGGGCAATTAATGGTTGGGCTAAACTTAATAAGCACTCCATAGTCAGGTGACCTTCTGGCACTTCAAGATCTAAGGTGGTGCCAGACACTAACCTTTACATAGTACACTAATACAAATGTGTAACAATTAATCCTAGGGAAAAATTAACCCCTATACTGCCTTAAGGAACCAGACTCCACTAACCCAAATAGCAAGGGTGCTACACTGTTATGTTAGCTATGGTTATTAGGAGGACTTGGGACCTGTGACAGCAATCATTGGAAAATAATTTCTGCCTCCCTGGCACAGGATAATCATAATACATATATGGTAGTCTACTGCTCCCCACCTGTGGGCTGCAAATGGTTACTGCCTCGTTTAAAATCATGGATAAGTGAACATGTTTTTTAATATTAATGTATGCATCTAACGAATGGACGAATTAGGATCCCTCTATAAAGAGCCTTCGTCTGGCTTGGGCTCCTTGCTGAGCATTGACTTCTAAATTTTGTGTTAAAGTTCTCTGTTACCATTCTGCAGTACAGTTTTGAACATTGAAGACTGACCCAATTAGAATGGTCAAAATAGAAATTAAAAAGAACAGCAAATTTGCAATTCTATATTTTAGCTT
This sequence comes from Ascaphus truei, assembly GCA_036426205.1. Lineage (NCBI taxonomy): Eukaryota > Metazoa > Chordata > Amphibia > Anura > Ascaphidae > Ascaphus > Ascaphus truei. Next base: position 15,975 of record WSYH01010796.1, read on the forward strand.
ATTTACCCCCTTTTCAAAGCCGTTATTTTTTAAATCAGATGTTTAATTCAGGACTAAGATTTAAGGTGTCAGTGCCCAGGGAGGTGTAACATAACGCTCTCACACAGAGCCCCGATTGGCTTCTAGAAGGTTACCATTGAACCTCAGATGTATATTATAACACCGGAAAAAACATTTCCAAGAGGAGGACAGGACATGCCAGGGAATACTGAACATATTGAGCACCTAATAAAGGTTCCTGGGGGATTGCGCATTTAAATAAAACAATGTGATTTTTTTTAAGTTCAAACAGATATGCCTTTGATTAATAAAATATCTGCATTACTCAAATGTAGTCCTGAAGGTACTATTGCTAGCCTTTTCACGAGAATTCCAATGGGAGGTCACACAATCCATGTTGCTGTTGTGTTTCGCGCAAATTAGGGGTTACTTTATTAAATTGCAAAACAAGCCGAATTGGGCATGTAATTGCCCTCTAACAATATGGAATCTGACAATTAACCCCTTAATGTAGACTGTCCACTCCACTTATTTTTTTCAGGTATTAGCCGAACAAAACTCACATTTGTACAAAAATTGAGGAAGTGCTGTTACAAGTGAGCACATACCATTAGTATGACAATACTTTTTTTTATTTTAACACACATAATGCATTGTACATATTAGTTTTTTAAGAGATCTGTTTCTCTTCTTTTTAGGAATTGGCTGTATGTGTTTTGTCAGAGGGAGCACAAATGAGTTACTATTACACCACATTCATCTTTCAGAAGCTGAATAATTCATGAGTGCGTCTGGATGGAAGGCAATATAATTGTTTCGTCGGCTGTGGTGAAAAATATATGCAATTTTGTATAGATCTCAACTTATTTGATCCGACAAACTGGAAATGACATGATATTTGTAATAGTCCTCCGAAGTGCAGTACAGAGCTCATCCCATTTCAATACATAACTTGCTGTCATTTTGGCTCTTTCCCTATCCAATAGCACCGCAGGTATCGTGGTTTAGGACGCCTTTAACAACTGAAACAAGCTGCCTATTGTCTGTTGTACAGTACTAGTGCTGCCTACTGTTACACTGTCATTGTAGATTATGTATCTGTTTTGTTTGGCAGTGTTTACAGATATAGGACGTGTGCTGCCAGATCTCTCCCTGCGTTAGACAAGATCTGATGTCTATCAATGTGCAGAATATCATTTATCTACACACCCAGATCTCTGCAGTATCATTGTTCTTCCATTCCATGTATCCTGCTGTGTGTGTCACCCCTCCTGCAGGAATCTGTTTAGAGGTCAGAACCAACAAACACCTGGGCTGTCATGTTATCCCGGTTTGTCTTCTGCAGTGTGAGATTCAATAGTTATGAATAATGGTGACCTATGAGAATTGTATCACTAGTGACACAATCCATGCGGTCATCACTAATTGTGTTCTCAATTCTCATCCCTACTATTAACTGATTCTACGTTATGCAATGATTTGCTGCAGTAAAGCTGATTTCTGCCCAGGAGGACCGTATAGTACTTATTTTATTCTGCAGGGACATGTTGTCTGTAGTTGAAAATATGTTTCTTAATTCAATAGAAGAAGACTCTGGTTATTAGATTAACCTCTCTAGTTGTCACAGTAGCAATTCTATTAAAATATAATAATTTAGCTTTAATATTTGTAGTTTTTACCTATTATATTCTTTATTTTACAAATAATAACTAATGATATATTCTATATTATTATTAGCAATGGGGTTGGAGCTTCCAATGGCAGAAAAAAAATTGACTCGTCACAGTGCATTACTATTACAAAACATGCCATCATTCTTACTTTCTTACTCCCTTACTTTAATGGTACTACACGGTATATTTAACAAAGCCTCACAGGATCAAAATTGTGTGCCAAAACATACAAATAAACCTGCACCCGATTTATCAAAGAAGAGTAATGGCATTGAAAGTAATACTTTATTTGATCGATAATTTATGCAACTGATTGGAACACCACCTCGTATGGACCCATCTATTTGCCTATTTGTTACTTAATTATTTCCAGGTATAGTCTAATTTTGAATAGCACAAAAGTAATGCCAATGTGTAGACCATAATAATAATAAATTGCACTTTTTTTTATTCATTGCCATGTCTGCTATATAGAATAATAATTACACATTCTCTATTATACCTATATGCAGGGGGTTACAAAGGTGCTTTCTCCTGAGAGAAACCTTAAAACAGCTTGTAGTATGTGAAGATCACATGTGCTTATTTCATTGCATATTAGCACTTACACCCATAACTGGGAAGGCTCTGCATTTTATAACCTGGTTTACATATACACAAAGGGCCTTATTCAGTAAAGTGGTACTTTCCATGCACTAGCGCAGAATCGGCGCTATCGCACATTATTGTATAAGCCCCATAATATTCATAAATTGAGCAAGGTAACTATGCTTCAATGTTGTTTTGCACACTCCATTAATAAATACATTAGCCTTAGTGAATTGTATCCAAGTTTTTAAAAGTATGGTAAGCAAAAGCTTTTTTGCTTTTCTAAAATCAAATTATTTGGGACCATGTAATAAGAAAGGCTAATGGCCTTGTGTCAAAATAAATCTTAGACCCCCCATCATCTGTGGAAGTGTACAAAGTCAACATTGTATTAAGAGAATGACCGTTGCGTGCACCTTTACTTACATTACCCTGCTTCTGAACTCATCATATAATATCCATGCATCAAAACAATAAACTATTTTCACCTCTTCTGCCCCAATGTGCGTTTGCTTGCATTGTGATGGTTATTGGAGACGTTAGGTAGTTAACCAACTTGATGTATATATGTAGTGTGGTGTATATACCTTATACTTTTTCTTATATATTATATATAATATATATACAGTGTTCGACACAACCTATACATTTGCTCGCCCCGGGTGAGTGGATTTAACCCCCCGGCAGAGTAAATATTGGCCCAAGCAGCACACGTTTGGTACTATGTGGCTAGTAGATTTTTTTGTGATTTGTCAACCACTGTATATATATTTAAAGAAAAAGTATAAGGTGCGCAAAACTGATTTTAATAGTATTGCAATGATGTCTATGAGTGCTTCCACAATGAATGGGTGTACACCCACCTCAAAAGTACAAAAAAACACAGAAGGCGCCAATCAGAGACACAGGTGCCTTGGATTCCAACACCTGAAGGATAAATATGTGAACAGAGTCCGATATTCAATTCCACAAACGAGATGTACCTATAGATTGTGTAACGGGTATTCCCCCACCCATCGCAGATGAGTTAGGTGCGGAGAACCTAATGTTACCTTGTTGTGGTGCTTTACCTGTTAGCTCACAGGAGAACTGAGCTTCCGCACTGGTAACCTGGGCAAGTATTTAGAGTAACCCTATACTCTTTTGCAGCGCCTCACCGTGATGGCTCTCACCAGAGGGGAGTGGTTCCTCGCAGACAATATATATCACTCAGCACACAGTAGGTAAAAACAGCCAATAACCTTTACCAGTGCAACCATACTCATACATTACAAATCAACAGATTCAACGGTGTCCCTCCCTAGAGGAGACACTACTACTCTACTCTCGAAGGACGCTAACCCCCTTCACCAGGTGGATCCCTCCCCGTGTCCAGTAACCCCACACAATATGTCTCCCACCCTTCAAGTGAGATAAATGTGTGTGACTGCGCATTCACTGGTCCCGTGTGAACCTAAAGTATCGTTGGTGCACTTGGTGAGGGTTACCTGCCGAGCACTCCAGTGCCCGGGCCTCAACGGAGCTTCGCAAAGGATCCGGACGGATAAACACAGGAACTACTACCGTCCGGGCGATCCCACCCGGATGGCCTCTGCAGCAAACAATGAAGATCTGCGCCCAACCCTCTGGACTTACCACATCGTCTGTCTGAGTCCCTAGCTGACTCTGAATAGTAAAGGACGGGTCCTAACCTGGGGCCTGTCCTGACAACAACTTACACTACTGGGGGTCTCAGGGTATCTCGGGCCTCGGGGGCTGCTGGCCTAGTGCAGGGAGTCACTGACTCCTGCACCCTACCTCCTTCTCCCTGGCTGCTCCTGGCACTGACTGCCTAGCGTGCTCCAGCCCGCGAAATTTATCTATATTATATTTCCCTCGCAAGGCAATCCTCCGCCCTACTTTGGCTACTCGGGGCACCTGGTGCCTTTTCCCCTTAGCTCCTGGGAATGTAGTCCCGTGGAAGGCTGTTTTCTATATTGGGCCGCGGCGCGATTCTACTCCACTGCGCATGCGCAACTCCTTAAGGGCTGCCGCAACTCCCTAGCCTGATCCGCGCATGCGCGTCACGCCGCATTCACGCGCAACCCGCAAGCGGCCCCCACTAGCGCGGGTACGCCACCGAGCCTCCTAAGGCTCGCAACACTCCCTGCTCTGGCCCCCACCCTTGGAAACAGCCGGGGTCCGTCGCTGGCTCCGGTGCACCCCGACCGCCCTGATCCACAGGAGGGGGGTCTCTGAGAGCCGGAGGGCAACCGGGGCTACGATGAAAAAGATACCAATATGGTGAAGTACGTTTGGAATAATAATTGCGCAAGCAACGAGGCTACTTACTGTAGCATAAAAAGAGGCACAACCAGTAAAATGCTTTCAATCGCTGCATCAAAGGGGCTGATAATCTCAGAACCACTCACTCCGTCTGTGTGCTTGGACGCAGAAGCTTCACTGCTCAGCTGTACTCAGCAGTTGCGCGGGTCCCGGATGGTGACGTCATTCCCCTAAACTGGGATACCGCGCGGCTAGGTAGTTAACCAACTTGAGATATATATATATCTCCAATACATAATATATCATCACTTGTAGCACATTCACGGTCTGCAACCCTGCCTTTCAACCATTTCACATAGCATACAGTGCTTCCACCGCAGTGGGAGAGTTCTTGGGAATGACATGCAATGAGCAACAAACAGTGTCACCTTTTGCCTGGATATCCATTCACATGGAGCCCATATAAGCAAATTCATAGCTGTTCACACAGCTTTTAAAGCACAGCATGGGACTAGCAAAGCAAGTCAAACCACTCACAGTCATGTTTCAAACCTTAATGGGTCTCATCAGTGTGAGGTTGGTTTATACCTGCTTTGCAATATTCTTTATTGGCTATATGCTAACGGGGGAGGTTTTTTGTTGCCTTTTCACCCACCATAACTTAAATGTTGTATGTATGTTTTTGTGTATATATACAGTGTTCGACAAACCTATACATTTGCTCGCCCCGGGCGAGTGGATTTACACCCCCGGGCGAGTAAATATTGGCCCAAGCAGCACACGTGTGTTACTAGGTGGCGAGTAGATTTTTTTGGTGATTTGTCAACCAATGTGTGTGTGTGGTAATATATATATATATATTATTATAATAATATATATATATATCAAAAAATAAATAGATGATACCGTTCTGTGGCTAACGAAATGCTTTTATTTGTGCGAGCTTCGAGATACCCTGATCTCTTCTTCCGCGATTTCATGAATGAAGCAAGGATAACTTAAAACAGTGTCTCTGGAATGTTATCTGTATATAGCACATGTACCCCCCCACCCTCTAGGAACAATGCGGTGCGCAAACGGCGGGGGGGGCCGACCGCCGACGGGGGGCGCGGGGTTTACAGAGGCCCCGGCGCTTCCCGCGGCACTTAAATTAAGTGCCGGGGGAGCTGCAGGCCTCTGTACCTAACTTACCGTGGCTCCGGCGGCTTCCTCCTCTCTTCGCCATGGCAACGCGGCGTCAAAAATGACGCTGCGAGGTCTGTGACGTCACGTGTGCTACGGTCAACGTGACGTCAATTACGCGGTGTGCGCGGGTAAGTTGAGGTTGTGGGGGGGGGGGGAGCGGGAGTGAGGGGACAGCCGGCAGGGGGATGCAGGGAAAAAAGTTTGCGCCCCTCTGCTCTAGGAGATACTTGTTGCAGTCTACAGGTGTTATGGTGCGACATACCTGTGAGGGTTCAGAGAGCTGATTGTGTCTGTGTGATATGGAGACCAGGACAGGCCTTTGGATGATCGTGAAGTTCTTAAGGATACGCTTATAGTGCCGGCGACACGACGCGACGTCCCCGCAAAACAAATGCATTGCTGCCGTCACGTGCTCTTATAGTAAGCGCGCTGCGACGGATGGTCGCGATCGCTGGAAGTCACTCTATTTGATTTTCCAGAGACCGTCGCCGGCACTATAAGCGTAGCCTTACTCGGTGCTTAGCGCCTCCAGCTGTAGTGGGTTCCAGGGTGCCCAGAGATCAGTCCCCACTAAGGCTGCGCTTATAGTGATGGCGACGTTGCGTCAAAACAATGCATTGAATCTGCAGCATGCGCTTATAGTAGGCGCTACA
>WSYH01010797.1:0-22337 GCA_036426205.1 Ascaphus truei
CCCCCCCCATGCCCCATCATCCTCTCTCCCCCCCTCCTTGTCCTTACCTTATTCCAGGCAGGAGGCAGTCTCAAAGATGTCTTTTGCAGCTATCTCAGCTGTTGGCTCTGCCCCCGCTGTCCTCCCACACACGGCATGTGTGCAGGATGACTGCGCCCGGCCACCGTCCGACTCCAGTCCCAGCAGGCCAGCTTTTCCTTCCCTGGAAAAGGTCTGTGAGTGGAATCTGGTTATGGAGCACACACACACAGACACACAGATACACAGACACACAGACACACAGACACACAGACACACAGACACACAGACACACAGACACACACACACACACACAGACACACAGACACACAGACACACACAGACACACCATTCAAGGAGAATGCAGTCTCTCCGCCGGGGTTTTGACTCCGCCCCCGTGTCCTCCCACACACGGCACGAGTGCAGATTGACTGCACCCGGCCACCGTACGCCTCCAGCCCCTGCAGGACAGATTTTACTTCCGCCCGTGCTGCTCGCTTCCCCTACACCCGCGCTCGCTTCTCCCGCCGCCAAAACTTTTAACCGCCGCCCACGCGCTCGCCGACACACACGACCGCCGCGCTGGTTGTGAGCGGGCCGCAAAAATATCCGTTGCGGGCCGCATGCTGTACACAATCATTGATCATGAATTAGGATGTTCTGCTGTAAAAAGGTTTTTGGCGGACAAAAAAGTTTTAAATATGGCTCAAATTCAGTTTATTTTAGATGGGATACAATATATTTTAACCCATAACTTTTTTTGGTTTGAGGGACAATTTTATTTACAACTCGACACTGCCATGGGGACCTGGTTTGTGCCAAGTTATGTGAATTTATTCTTGGATTCATGGGAGGAAAACTTTATCTACAATAACAACCCATTTGGCACAAACCTGATCCTCTGACATCGCTATATTGATGATATTACTTTTATTTGGAAGGAGGAGGAGGATCTTTTACGCACCTTTTTAGAATATTTTAATATTATCACTCAAAATTACAAAGAACTTTGAGAGGGGCCGAGATTATTTTTTTGCTACGCCGAGCGGTTTAGGCATTTTCTCGCCGCACGGTTTGAGAGAGGTTCAGATTCTTTCTGAATACCGTGATAACTCAAATTTCAAACCGTTTGGCAAGAACATGCGAAACCTTGCGATGTAGCAGCAAACACAACGAAGCTGCTAGAATGAGGCCCATAATGTACATTAAATCAGTCTGGCGTCTGACTTTAAAGAAATATATTATATGTATATATATTATATGTATATCCTTATCTTATCTTGCTTACTTTTTCACCAAAAATAGTCTAAAAAGTTTTAAAGAAGTTATAACAACAAACTCACAGGTATACAAAACAAAAAATGGCGCAAAAAAAGAGAAAACAAAAATCAATTGCCATACAATGATTTTTATGTATATAAAAAAGCAATTAACAAATTACATTAACACTTTACAGTAAAAAGAAAGGATCATATAGATCCAAACATCCTCTCATCAAAATCACATTACCACAGAGAAACTTATCCTGAAACCAGTCAAAAGGCTAGTCAGTACCCCACAAACTCACAAATAATACTAAGTGTACTTAAAAATGTTTTTAAAGATTAGTTAGATAGTTAAGATAGTTAATTTTTATTAGGTATGTAGCCATGCTGTAAAATGGTCTGCAGTTTCCTCTCCTGCTGGCAGTAAGCCTGGTAATTTACAGGGTTGCCAGCAGTAATCATGGAGGTTTGTCCTCACACCCTGGTGAGGTGTCATATACATGGAGGGGAGTGGCTGCATACTCTGAGTCCATCGTTAGTGACATCAGAAAATAAAAAAGCCTCTAGAGAGGAATGTGGAGCACAGCACAAGGACGGACAGCAGGACCAGCACATCAAGGGTTAACTAATTTATTAGTATGGGGGGGGACACCATAAAACCGGACAATCACCACTCTGACGCGTTTCGGGCTATGCCCTTTGTCAAAGAGTATGCCCCAGACTTAACAAACACATATTTATACATTGTTTAATTACCTTAATCACGTGTACCTGTGTCGACATCAGAGTTGTGCCAGTTCCTTAAGTATATAAGGCACAGCACTGCCAAAAGTTAGAGGTTGGAGAAAGGAATAAGTCTGGGTTGAGACTTGCGAGTGAGGGGTCCACTAGTGCAGTAACTAGTGGCCCAATTCTAATTCAAGCAGCATCAAGCCTGACAAGGCCCCACTGTGTCCAGGGACCTGGCACAGGGGTGATCTCCCTGAGGGGAGAGGGGATCCCACTCCATTGGGAGGGCGTACCTTTCTAAGGGACAGTACAGAAAGATGTGCGGCTGAGCTGCCAGCTGTGAGGGGCAGCTGGCCCATACCATCACAAGCAATAAAGATGACCTTGATTAAAGACATCCACATGTGTGAGTCTGGAATTACTCTACAGAGGATGGCACCAAGAAGGAGTTCCTCATCAGAACCATCTCCTTGCGGACGCAGAGATCCTGATGAGGTGAAGGCGCTGCACTGGATATAGGTAGGACTCATACCCACTACCTCAGCTGCCTGTCTGGGTTGACAATCCCCAAACACCATCATGCGGGAGACTCAGGAGTCCTGTTGCCAACAGGTGCACCACCAGACACGACCATGTAATGGGGACTGGTTAGACCACAGGGGCCAATGTGAGATTGGGTGGGTCAAGCCAGGTCAGAAAATCCGTTACATTTGGAGGCGCTGCTGAAAGACCTGTCAACAGGACAGGCTTTTGCTAGGCACACTAGGAAACAGGGAGAGTGTATGCTGCCACTTTGTGCTGTGTTGGGACGGACCTAGGGGTAGTCAGGGGGCTGATGGAGTTTGTCAGTTCGCAGGGACGACCTAGGGGCCCGAAAGGAGTTGGGGGTTTGGAGCCGGGCTATAGCTGTCCTAGTCACCTTGAGGTAGTGCCAGTTGGTAGGATGCCTAAAGGGATAGCCTGTTAATGTGGTCAGGAATCCTGGAGAGGGTCTGCGCTTGGCTGGCCAAGAGAGGTAGACGCCCAAGTACTGCCTGGAAGAGCCAGACCACTTACTGAAGGGAGCACAGACTGGGAGGAAGGAGATACAGCAGACACAGAGAGAGTGAGCCTAGCCTGAGGTAGTGCAAACACGAGTCCAGCCTACATTAGGTACACAAGGTGGTGCACAAGGCAATCTTTATTGTACTGGTATGGCAGCTGCCCCGCAGAAAGGAGCTCCATGTACAATAACCGCAAAAATAAAATGAATATGGCGACCGCAAGAATGGAGGATCCGCGCGGTGCGGAAGGTCCAAGATGGCAGACGGAGGCAGACGGAGAGAGCGCACATGGCGTGTGTGCGGGTGAAGAGCAAGCTATGGGAATGACTTTTGCGAGCCTGCTGTGGAATGGCGCGAAAGCTGTGGCCGCGCCATTTTTGTCCTGTCTGGGACCTAGGGGTACTACCCCTGAGGACATTGAGGAGGACATTGTGGTAATGTGTGGGGAACATGATGGGATTGCTTGTCAGTCGACGTACAAACAATCAAAAGCTACCTCAACTGCTGTAGAGACTGACAGTACAAACCAAAATAGCGGCTCCCTCTTCCCTGGGGGACCGCGTGGACCAGTTGCAGAAAATTCTGCAAATGCGGGACTTGAAGAGAGTTGGCCAGGAGTGACGCCAACAGGAAAACCCCACCCTGATGGGGAGTATGGCGCGAAAGCTGCAGCCGCGCCCTCATGGACTATGACTAACTCAGCCCCATTGCTGGGTCATTCGATCAACCTATGGGACCTCCCCCTAATCTCAACCACGGGGAGTGGTTTCCAATTATGCCCAGTGGGAATGGATCCAGCTGAGCGAGGAGCTGGTGAACCGGTCGCACCCCTACAGAAAATAGTTCCTGTTATTATTGCTGCCTGTGGAGAAAAAGACTACGAGGCTGGGAGAAATTGGCTGGGGATGGCGCCAAATAAGGAGTGGTGCTCAGGGGGTTGTGGCGCGAAACCCGAGGCCGCGCACCCCAGTACTGTGAAAAGTTCAGCACTTATACCAGGACATCCAATAAATGTGTGGGACCCTCCCCTAATCTCCACTAGTGGGAGTGGTTTTCAGCTTTGCCAGATGCGGGTGGAGCTAGCTGAGGGAGGGGTTGGCAAACCAGCCACTGCCCTTCAGTCACGAGGAACCAGTAAGCAGAGCAGACCACTATTGAGAGTGCCTCCCATAGTGACCATGGCCTGCAAACCTGAAGAAGGATCCATGATATCCACCCAGCCCTATTCGGCCCCAGGAGGCTTCCTGGTACTTCGAATGGCGGGCACCGAGACAGTGGCGTGTCTATGCCTACAGTGCCGACTACCGGGGGCGCAGTGGGAACAGCTGCGCGATGCCCGCAATGTGGCCTCCAATATCTGTGGCCCATGCCAACCTTCGTGCCGGTCCAGGCCGTAGGGGTAGCGGGAGACGTAGCCATGTTATCAGCGGAACTCCCAGATGCGCTCTGGAGGTAGTCTGCGGATCCCGGAGCATGGGGATCGGGGCCGGTTATTAAAACCGAGCTGGAGAAAAAGGACAATATCAGCAGCAGTGCTGGGCGAGAGACCCACCGGCGGTCACCAAGCGGAGTGCCCCTACCCAAGTCGGGGTTGGATTTCTCCGATGAGGAACCCGGGGTGTCTCCCGCAGTAACAACACGACAGCTGGCGAACCCCTGTGGCGGTAACGGCAGAAAGATACCACTCACCTGTATCGTCAGTGAGCGGAGCTGAGTGTCACCCGTGCAGCGGAAATCAGAGAGGTGGAGTCCCACGGTCATGGTGACCAGCGGTTCCAATGGCGGGGGCAGATCCACCCCGACTCCACGGAGCGGTAAGCATAGTCCTTGCTTCTACCAGGCTTCGAGGGTGGCAACGGCGGAGGAAGGGCGGTGCCAGGCCCAAGCGGTGCAGCAGAGGAAAACTGAGCTACCGGATGTCGTGGTGGAGGAAGAGGTCTCGCTTGAGGACCCAACCCAAGATGGCGGCGCATCCAGTACGGTCAAGAGCATCACTTCCGGTAGCGGAGCGGATGGAAAGATGACCGCACCCTTCCGATCGAGCAGTGTTTCCCAATCACCAGGGTCGAAGAAGAGCTGGCAGGCCCTGCGGAAGCCTGAGAGCAGCGAGACCGAAGCAGCGGAGAGCCCCTGCGGTGGCACCGGACCAGGTAGCGGTGGAGTGCAGGTTGGAACCCCATGGATACCGACAGCCCGTCCCTATGCCCAACTCCAGGCCCTAGTTAAAACCCCGACCCCTGTCACCTTTTCCCATGGGTCATCTTCGAGCCCGGGGATGTCTGGGGGGTCCCGAGTCACCTCCGAGGAGCGGATTGGGGAGAGACTGGACTGCTTTACATCTGATGATGGGTCGGCGGATGGGGGGTACTCTCGGCACGTGTCCGTGTCGAGTGACTGCCCAAGTGTTGTCAGTGTCACCCTTGCTAGTAGGCCCAAGAGGGTAGGGCCTCAGTCTCGGTCTACCGGGACATCCGGGGTGTCCTCCTGGGGGGAAACAGAAGAGGGAGAGTCAGTGGATTCATCTCAGGAAGAGATTAGGGAGACCCGGTGGTGGGCCCCCTTATTTGAGGGATATGAGGCCTGGCTAGATCGCACCAGGTTCCTTTTGGAGAAAGATGGGGTGGTGGATCATTGGTAGGCTAAGGGGGAGTTCACTGAGGAGGGCTGGTTAAAGGCGTTACAGGACCGTTGGTACGAGATTAGTCATGGGCTGATAGAACCATTGGGTCCAAGGAAATTGGAGGATCTGGTGGACCCGGATGAACCCCTATTGTGGGTGTTGCCAGGGAAAGCGGGTAACACTAGGTTGATACGGTCTAGCCAGGCGGAAAGGGCCATCATAACCAAATATAAAAATTCACATGGATTAGAGTATCCCTATGTTCCCGAGCCCCTTATGCAGGAGATAGAGGATCAGAGGGATGGGTGGCTATGAGAAACCATAGAGCAATACATGGTGAACAAAGGGGGCGCGATTACTGGGCGTAAGGCGGAGGAGAGGATCTCCCAACTGATGCGGGTGTGGAGCATAGGTCATAGCATCTATATGCATAAGGCTGTATATAGACCCGAGAATGGTTTACCACGGGAGTACAGCATAACTGTCACTGATATGGGTGGTCGGGAAGTAAAAAAGCCTGACCCTCGTTACTATTATTAGGGAGACAGGATAGTGATGTTGTGCTAGCTAGTGCCACCTGCTGGTCAGTGCGCACCATGATAGTACTATGGAAACTGATGTTCTAACTAATTATGTTTGTATTTTACAGTGCTTCCTGGACAAAGGTACAACAAATTTAGGTCCCAGACGGGTCGTTGGGATTCACCAGGGGGAGAATGTAGCCATACTGTAAAATGGTCTGCAGTTTCCTCTCCTGCTGGCAGTAAGCCTGGTAAGTTACAGCGTTGCCAGCAGTAATCATGGAGGTTTGCCCTCACACCCTGGTGAGGTGTCATATACATGGAGGGGAGTGGCTGCATACTCTGAGTCCATCGTTAGTGACATCAGAGTTGTGCCAGTTCCTTAAGTATATAAGGCACAGGACTGCCAAAAATTAGAGGTTGGAGAAAGGAATAAGTCTGGGTTGAGACTTGCGAGTGAGGGGTCCACTAGTGCAGTAACTAGTGGCCTAATTCTAATTCAAGCAGCATCAAGCCTGACAAGGCCCCACTGTGTCCAGGGACCTGGCACAGGGGTGATCTCCCTGAGCGGAGAGGGGATCCCACTCCATTGGGAGGGCGTACCTTTCCAAGGGACAGTACAGAAAGATGTGCGGCTGAGCTGCCAGCTGTGAGTGGCAGCTGGCCCATACCATCACAAGCAATAAAGATGACCTTGATTAAAGACATTCTCATGTGTGAGTCTGGAATTACTCTACAGAAGATGGCACCAGGAAGGAGTTCCTCATCAGAACCATCTCCTTGTGGACGCAGAGATCCTGATGAGGTGGAGGTGCTGCACTGGATATAGGTAGGACTCATACCCACTACCTCAGCTGCCTGTCTGGGTTGACAATCCCCAAACACCATCATGCGGGAGACTCAGGAGTCCTGTTGCCAACAGGTGCACCACCAGACACGACCATGTAATGGGGACTGGTTAGACCACAGGGGCCAATGTGAGATTGGGTGGGTCAAGCCAGGTCAGAAAATCCGTTACAGGTATTTAATCCCTTCTGCCCTATAGTGGTTAGTATCATCTTGAGTACCTGAGTGGGAGGTATATAGTGTAGTGTAATAAGTATATTAACAAGCCTGACTATTTACCTCATGCATCCTTTAACAACTGGTTTCAACCGCCTGAATATCACAGTATAAAACGTTATAACCACAAATTATAATTTTTATGGATAAATGAGTAAACAGCTGAAGTACACTTGGCTGCATTTTGCTGCTTTTACTCATTAGCTTGAGAATGGGCGCACCTTTAAACTGGCTGAGTAAGTAACTATAGTATGAAGCGAAAAGAAAAGGTGAGTAGAAAATGCTGCCTCATCACCCTTTGATTAATGAGATATTTTAAGGACTCATTATAAAAATATGATTAATACAAACTACTTTGTTAGCATGTATTAATCTAATCATAATACACACACACCTTGCACATTTGAGATTGTTCCTGTAATGTCAGCATGTTGTTTAAACCTTTCACTTGGGACAATTATAGATGGGTGACTCTCCTTAAAGCTGCTGACCAAGCAATACCCTACATGTGTGTTCTTTTTAAACAATTCACTTCTGTACTATGAGAAAATACTTGTAGCATTTAAAAAAATCAACTCTGAATTACATGTTTAATGTATCATAATGTAGCAAGCATTTTTTGTTTCTATAGCAACCATTTACAAAGTCACATCCCCCTCCTCTTCTAAAACAGGCTCTAGCAGGCCCCTTTTTGAGCCCTGCCCTCTTTCTAGCAGTGGACCAATTGTATCTAATGACTGCCTGGTCACATGATCTTCCCCATAGAACTTTGCATCTTTGGTACTCTTCTGCTGCACAGACAGTCATTTAGTGAACCCCCGAGCCGAATCTTCACCGATTGATCACAGGAGAACAGATCGATTGGCAACTTAGCTAATTACTTATCGTTTTTGGATTGTATTGATGCACATATTAAAGGGAGGGGGGGGGGGGGGTGAAGCAACTTGGACTGCTGCTTTAAAATGTGAATTTGAAATATGTGCACATTAACATTAAAATGTCCAAAAAACAATCCATAAAATTCTTACATTGTGAAAAAGTCACAATTCTTTTTGAATATCTGTAATGATAACATACCTCACGGGCAAGCACATACCTTAAGGCGAGCACTTTCAACATATAAAAAAATAAATTACATTGGTCAATTTGTTTCTCATTCTTATTGTCATGAGCCTGATCAAGCGCCATTTAGGCGTGAAACGCATTGCGATTAGGTCATTACACAGCTACGCATCATCGTAACGACGATACCCGGAAGCTGCCATCGTTTCATCTCCCCAACGACGCCAAACCCAAAAGTTAAGCTGCTTTCTTAACAACATCTACAGACTCAGTCTTATACTTTACTTACCCTTGTTTCACCTGGGGTTATTGGATAGTTAGAAGTGTGGTCAAGCTTGAACCTAGCGCAGTTATACTTAATTGTTTATTGGATGATTGTTCTTTATATATAAAATATATTTTCTCTTTTTTTTAAATAAAATAATCTGTTTCATTACATATCAATTTGTGGGTCTCTTGGAAACCAGGTACAATTATCTTCTGGGAAATATAGGTTCCCACTACTAACATCTTTTCATGCGCTGAGGTGAATGCTTATCTGTTTCTATCATGCAATATGCCTGTCTATTTCAAAGGAGGATGTTATGTGGCTTCTTAATGGTTGCTATAGCAACCCAAAGACCCTAATACATTAAAATAATCTTTAAAAACATTTTTAAGTACACTTAGTATTATTTAATATTACACAATTAATTTATTAAGAAGAACATATAGGCTTGAATTAAATGCTGCTTTAATTCTACCCTAAAAAAAAACCATTTCATTGGTTGGTTAACTATGCCCCTCT
Organism: Ascaphus truei; assembly: GCA_036426205.1. Lineage (NCBI taxonomy): Eukaryota > Metazoa > Chordata > Amphibia > Anura > Ascaphidae > Ascaphus > Ascaphus truei. Next base: position 9,108 of record WSYH01010797.1, read on the forward strand.
ATCCCATAGCGCTTCCCCCAACTCCTTACCCGCTTCTCTCACCCAACTCCTTACTAGCGCCACCCCACCAGCTCAATTCCTTACCAGCTGTATATAAATGTAAATGATTTAAGCAAAATCTACATTCACAAATGTGTTGATAAATCAAATATTTAATAGGCAGGAGTTTTACTTGTGTTTTATAAACAAAGAAATCGGAGTAACAAATCATAACAAACTATCAACCATAGTAAAAAAAAACAGAAAGAAATTAAGAATGCTTTGCTCTTTTACTTCAAGAGAAAGTTATTGTACTGCCTAAATGCTGTCATCTTAATCCACGCCTCATCTCTGGCTCCTGAGGTTGTGAGGCCTCTTCTAAGAGGAAACAGATATCTTCCTGGAAACACAAAGGCATGGTAAGTTGGGAAAGGGGACTAAAGATCTTGATAGCCTACTGTATGACACAAACCAGTTTATTGGCGGCAGATAATCTGGTTTAGGATTCTATATCCCTCCTGATTCTCCTGCGGTATCTCCTGCTGATACCGTAGGTATCTGGCAGTGGTGATCTGTAGGCAGCTCCTCACCGTCAGCTGAAGTGGTCGCTGCAGGGGCCACAGGCACTTAGGGTTGCCAGGTGTCTGTGTTTGTACCGGACAGCCTGGTATTTTGCCCCTGCGTTTGATATAAAATGAAAGGTAATACCGGACATGTATGTGTCTGGTATTATCTCTCTGAATGTAGGGTGGATGTATGGTGAAGGTATTTTGTATATGTATTGGGGTGGTGAGTGTATTTTGTATATTTATTGTGGTGGTGTTTTTAAAAAAAAAATGTATTGTGGTGGTGGAGGTATTTTTTTAATTTATTTGGGAGGTGTGGGAGTATTTTTATATGAATCCGTGGGGCGTGGGATATTTTTTTATATGTATTTGGGGGCATGGGGGTATTTTTTATATTTATTTGGGGGCGTGGGGGTATTTGTTATATGTATTCAGGGGGCGTGGGGGTAATTTTACATGTATTCGGGGGCATGGGGGTATTTATTCCGTACGCCTCCAGCCCCTGCAGGACAGATTTTACTTCCGCCCGTGCTACTCGCTTTCCCCACACCCGCGCTCGCTTCTCCCGCGGCCAAAAGTTTTAACCGCCGCCCACGCGCTCGCTGACACACACGACCGCCGCGCTGGTTGTGAGAGGAAGCCAGAAGCTCTGGCTTATGATACATTAAAATAACTTTAGGGGAGGAAGGCTCAGGTTGCGGAGAGAGCCTTTCCAAACCCAATAATGTTACCAACTACTGTGTATTGTTTCCTACACACTATCCTTGCAGAGCAGTAATATTGGATTCTATCATACACGGACACAACAAAAAGGATACGGCCCCGGCCTTCGTCGGCCAGAGTCCATATGACGGCGAGCAATTTTCTTTGCCCCCAGTACTTTCTTTGATGGAGACAGCAGTTACGGGTGAAGGCTCACAGTCCTTGCTCCCCCTGGTGGAATCTGAAGGAGGGGCAGCACACTCTTTCATTGAGTGACTCTGGCTCGGCACAGAGTTATTCAGTTGGCAGGGGCGGGGCTTAGGATTTCCCGCCAAGCTCGGACAGTCTGCAACATTTTCCCGCGCGGTCGGGAAATCAGCACGTGACTTCTTCATGGCGAACAAAAATAGCACAATTTAGAAAAAAATATACCGGGCACCCCAAGTCTCTCTCAGCAGCGCCTCCAAATGTAACGGGTATTCCCCCCCCAATCGCAGATCTGATGTGGGTGCAAGGAATGACCATAGGTGTGGTGCATTACCTGTTGGCTCGCAGGGGCTGAGCTTCCGCCACGGGGAACCTGGGGCATTATACTAGGGTAACCACTTACTCATTCAGCGCCTCCTGCGATGGCTCCCACCAGAGGGGGAGTGGTTCCTCGCAGGACAATACAATAATCACATACACGGGAATATATATATTAACGAGTGACTTTACTAACAAGCAATATAACATATCACGCAATACCTTTATATAACCTGTGTCCCTCTCTAGAGGAGACACCTACGGCGTCGCGCAGGACGCTTCCCCAACACCAGGTGATCCCACCCAGTGTCCCGAGAATCCCACCCAATGTCCCGCACTCTTGGAGAGAACGTGGGTGACTGTGCAGTCACAGTTACACTAAGGGGCCCGTTGGTGCACTTATGACTGTATGGTACCTGCCGAGCACTCCGGTACTCGGATCAGCAACTGGCTCCGCAAAGGGTCAGACGTGTGATGAATCCGTCTGATCCTCCAACCGAACTCCTTTGTACGCAGACCGCCAGGGCGGTCTCCCTCTGGAATAGTCTCTGCGGACCCCAACGTGGGTCCGAACCGCTTTACAGGAACCGCAGCGTCCGCTGAGTCCCTAACTAACACTTGGTACTAACGTGACAGGAACCCTAACCTAGGGCCTGTCCCTGTGGTACTGCAACCTAAAGTGGCTTTGGGGAAAACTCCTAGAGGCCTACCGGGGTTAATAACCTGCCCCACTCCCCTAACTTTTCCCAGCCTTGACTGTACTTACTAAGACCTAACGAGTCCCAGCGCCTACAGCAGCAAGCTGAAGCTCACTGGATGCTGCAGCCAACGTGCTGCGCAACAAGGTGCCTGCCTGTCAGACCTCACAGCACTAACAGCCGTGACTCTGACAAGGCAGCACTCTACACTAAGGGCAGCGTCCCTATCTGGGGCCTCCCTAAGCACTTACCCACTAAGCTAGTGGGGAGTTGGGGCCTACCTGGGGTGTGGGTACCTATGTGGGGCAGGAGCTGCACTCGCTCCCCGCACCCTTCCTTCCCTCACAGCTCCCTGACTCCAACTCTCTGTAACCTTTCTTTCCCAGCTCCCACTAATGTAAGTGGCAGGGTCCCTAACCTGAGGGCTTTCCCTGGCAACACTCACCTTACTGGGGAGCTGAGCTATCTCGGGCCCTGGAGGTGCTGGCCTAGTACAGGGAGTCCCTGACTCCTGTACCCTACCTCCTTCCCTGGGCTGCTCCGGTCTCTGACTGCCCAACGTGCTGCAACTGACAAAAACCCTGTCTGCACACAACATTGTTGCAACTCTGCAGCATGAGAATCTGCCAGCTCTATTGGCTTCAATGCTGCCTGTGACCAGGGTGAAAGTGCAGTCCCCTGAGGCTGCTGGGAATTGTAGTCCTTGGCAAAGCTCTTTTCTATGGGGACCGCGTGTGCGATCTTTACTGCGCATTGGCAAAGCTCGCGCCAAAACCAAGAGGGCGGTGCCCGCCGGGAGAAGTCGCCGTCCCCTTCCCCCACTGCCACAGGGGTAAGGCAGGGGGCAAAGGAAAATCAGGGGAACCGGGGGTGACCCCCTTACATATGTCTTTATTTATATAGCGCCAAAAGTGTACTCAGCGCTTCACAAAGAATATAGTACAGGGAATAAAAATGATACAATAAGTGCAGCAAAAACAGACAATTGGAAAGGAAATCCCTGCCCTGAAGAGTTTACAATCTAAGAGGTATCCCCCCATCCCCATCCCCACTCTCCTTTGTTCTCAACCCCTTTGTGAAACCTGCAAAACCCAGATCCCTGGGCGTGTCGGCAGGGTAAGTGTATTACCAGCTTAGCATGCCCAGGGAACAAAGAAATACATGTTACACCAAGCACACTACATTATTATATATATGTTTGGCCAAATAAGCCACACAATAATGGATTTACAGGGACGTCAAGTACATCCATCCAGACGGATAGGGGCAATAGCTGGACTTAACCTTTTATTATAAGAGCCTCATTGCTCCTACTGCCACAAATATAATCAGATAACATGTGTAACCAGGTGTTTTAGAGCTGCTATTTCCACATATGTTAAATGGATACTTAATACAGTAAAGAAAAATATAATGTTTGGAAGTACAGTGAGTCAATTTAATGTTTTTTTAATCATTTAAATCACCTTAACCCAAGATAAACACTGAAACAGGAAAAAAACTAACGTCAATGTGGAACTTCAATAGAACAAAAAGTACAAGAGCAAATAAGAAATATATAGAGATAAGTGCAGACAATTATACTGGAATATTGTAACTCCACAATGATTAGAGATTACAAATCCCCAAGCATAAGATCACCTTCATGTCAAACCCTCCTTTAATTACAGAGGACGGAATGGTAACTATAGGCAAAAAGAGCAAGACATTACCCGAGTCCATATCTAGCACGTAATGCTAACCTTTTACATTTATATAAATCCACTACTCATAAAGGTGTCCAATAAAATGGGAACTATAGATTTTGTATTCACTTCCACTCCTAAACGTTTCATATTTTCATAAATTCTACATTGTTGATATATATTGCCCATTATATACACAGGCAGATAGGCCTTACGCCAGTCTGGAGTAGGTGATACAGATTTGCAAAAGCCTGATGTATCCCTTGTGAATGGCACCTGAATAAGTAATGTGGCATTCATTACTCTCATTCTGTTTTAACTCGCTTCTGTAAAATGTGCTATTTTATGCCATTGAAAGGAACGAAAAGAGGTAGCATATAAAATAATAGTCAAGTGGTTAAGAATTATTCATCCGACGTTCCGGTCCAACACAGATACCCTTTCTCAAGGTTTATTTTATGTCACAATACATTAATGAATAACCGGGTAAAAATCACATGTATATTTTTTTCGTTAATACATATTTTTACCTTTATCAGTATTTTGTGAATCCGGGCTTATGGTATAATTAATAGATATGACTATTTGCATTGTTCTAAATAATACCATTTACAGTGAAGCATCTGTTGGTTTGTTTTTAACATCAAACATACAGTTCTTAATATCTGTCCATCATGTCTCATGATCAGTTCTTTATTTTCATTCTCTTGTTTCTTGTTAGAACTCTGGTCTCCTTATCATTATTTTATGTCTGTTCCATACTCCCTACCACCCATAGGATTAATAAGGCAGCTTTTCTCTGACACCTTTCATGTAACATTTGATCAGTTGTCCAAATAGTCTATTGCTGCCCTAATTATTACAAGATGCCTAGTTAACACAATAACAAATTGTGAAAAGTAAGATATATATTATATACACACACACACACACACACTTTGTGTACCATGGACTTTATTTAATACTGGTGTTTTGTAGCAGACATGTAATTTTTTTTAATGCAATGCTGTTTATCTAGGTTAGGTGCTCAGACAAGACGAAATCACCTTTTGCCGAGAGGGAGAGGTGAATCAGCTGGACTGAGCTAAAAAAAAGTTCTTTATTCAAACATGGATAAAAACAAGAGGAGGGGAGACATACCCCTGCGCCTCTAACGCGTTTCACCCAAGAATTGGGCTTTCTCAAAGAGTAGCATTACTCGTGCACGATCTACTGAAATACCGGAAGTAAACCGGACGTGACACACAGACCAGAGAGAGAGAGACAGATATGGCAGGGGCAGTGTGGGGGGGATTTTTTCTTAACCCTTTTGCGGTCAGAGCAGCCAGCCCAGACTTCAAAGCAGCAAAAGAGTGAAGCATGAGAGAGCAGTAAGAACAGGATGGGTAGTAAGGTGTCCTGGATAAATAAACAAACACACTAGCCATTTACATTTAGTGGCCCTTATTAGGATGTTACCAAGTACCTTTTTATTCCTGTACTCATTGCTTTCCTTAAAGAGACAGACACACAGACAGACAGAGACACACACACACACAGAGAGAGACACAGAGTGACAAACACATCCAGAGACACACACACAGACACAGAGACACACACAGAGACAAACACATCCAGAGACACAGAGTGACACAGCTACCTCTGCACCTCCAGCATTTCACACAGGGATTCGGGAAGGTGGGGGGGGGGGGCTTCTGGGCAATGTTTATGTGCCCTGACAGGCATCTCTGATCCCTCTGCACCTCATGGGGAGGGGGCGTGATCGCAGCCATGTGCTGTTTCTGCAGACTATGAATATCCCGGCCGGCATCTGCAGCAGCGCCCCCTAGCTGATTTTTTTTTAAAATACATCGATTCTAAAACGCAGACCTATTTCAGCCGTGTGAAAATAGGAAAAAAAGTGCGTCTTAGAATCGAGGAAATACGGTATATGATCCTGGTAAAAAGGTCTACAATAAACCTGTTCTCCCGTGACAAAGTCTCAGTAGCATTTTGTTCAAACGGCTGCTTTAAATTAATCACTGTTTTGAATTATTACTCATTTTAATATTACCTACACTGTGAACTTAGCAAAGATCTAAACGTACATAAGCATCAGAGGCAGCATACAACTTCTGGTCCTCATTTAGCGGAAACGCGTCCCAGTTGCTGCAACGTATAGAGTCGTCTTTCAGGATCTGCTTTTTGAAGAGGTGTTTGATCAAGCCATTCAGACTCCACTTCTCTTTGCACTTCAACTAATATGGGGGAAACAAGATGTGTAGCATTAGCTAAGAAAAATCTCAAACATGTAACTCTTTGAGAAAGCCCAATTTTTGGGTGAAACGCGTTAGAGGCGCAGGGGTATGTCTCCCCTCCTCTTGTTTTTATCCATGTTTGAATAAAGAACCTTTTATTAGCTCAGTCCGGCCTCTGCAGCCTTTTCTGCACCGTAGTGCCCGCTGATTCACCTCTCCCCCTCGGCAAAAGGTGATTTCGTCTTGTCTGCACTCAGCAAAGGAGCACACCGACCCGGACACACATGGACTTATGTGAGTACTTTATCACTTGATTGGGAGCTCCCCCAGGTTCACTGGCTCATTTAGTTGCTGGATTTCCATGAGAGGTCTGGGAGTGTCTTAGGACTACCCCCAGACAACTCTCTTCATCCATGCCAGACCGTGTTCCACCTAGGGGTTAATGTCTACAGCTCCATGCATTCATTCAGGACATCATGTGATCCGGTTTGCAGTACCTTATCTTCATGAGTGGGTTAAATGCTCTGTAGCACCAGTTAATTGAGGGACCTTATCTCAATATTTTTTCTGTCATGTATACAGTATATTGGGGCTGTAGAAGGCATCATTTACAGGCAGTCTTCGGTGATCCGACACAATGCGTTTTTCAAAATGGCGTTGGATAGCGAAACGTCTTAAAGCGCAACACGTTTTCCCATAGGAACACTGTTTAAAATGAAAGGTTCCGTTCCTGAAGGCATTTTTAACACTAAAATACACCAAATATTTTACGCAGGCAATAAGATACGCAGCACACACAAATTATATAGTGTATATACTGTATTATATATATATATAATATTACAAAATATTATAATATAATATATTATATAATATATATATATTAACTACACAAACAACTTTGCAAAGTGTTGTAAGAGCGTTGGATAAGCTGTTCTGGCGTTGTAAAACTTAACATAGGTATGCATTGCATAGCGTTGAATAAACCATTCGTTGTAAAGCGAAGCGTTGTAAAACGAGAACTGCCTGTATATGTCAGAAAATGAGATCATATTTATTTAACAACCATAACACAAAAGTACAGGACAAACTGCGTGATTTGGAAGCCGTGAAACCTTTTTTTTAAAATAAACAATAATATTCTTAGCTTATGTTGTTTTGTATATTTTGATCATAGAAGTCAAATGTTACTAAGAAGGTTCATGTGCAGCAGCTACAGTATATGACTATTCATGAACTTCCAATGAATGGCGACAGGCTTTTTACAGAATTCAATACCGACATACAAGTGTTTCGTTTTTTCAGATAACCACTAGAAGGCACTATCCCTAAAATTATTTAAAATCATTCGACATCAAAAGCATTACTCCCCATTTGAAAAAATGGAAGCAACAATAAAAACTGGTATTTAAAGCAGCAGTCCAAGCTGCCGTTTTTAAAAATGATCCCCCTCCATCCCCTTTAATATGTGCATCAATATAATCCAGACAATTATAGTAATTAGCTAGGTTGCCGATCGGTCAATACTACAAGTATTTTCTCATAGCATACAGTAGAACCGATAAAAAAAAAAAAAAACAACAACAAAAAAACACACATTTAGGATATTGTTTCACCTGCTGCTTTAAGTGCATAATGAATTGTGGCATAAAGATGAAAGAAGAAATGTTTTGCAGAGTATAAGACATCATTTTTATATCAGAAATCTTTAACTGTGGTGCTGCCATCATGAGATCAATACACCATACACAGGGCAAGACTTCGCATTAAATTCACGTGCTCTGCCCTTTTTGTAGTATGTATGTGCCTGTAGGCAGATAGCTGGTCCTGCTCAACACTGACTTCCCCACACTTCTCACTCTGCTGTTTGGTTTCATGAAGGGAAGGTATCATGTCACTATCCTGACAGCAAAAAACAATTCAGACTCCCCACTGAAGAGAAAACATTCATTTGTTATAGTTCTTTTTGGGTGCTCAGTGGGACTGGCCTGTTAAAGAGCAACTGATACCTGTAATAGGAAACTCATCATGAAACGACTTTTTGTATAGGACAGGGGAGGGAGGCAGGGGAGGGGAAGGGGTGTACTGTTAAAGCAGCAATTCCGCTTTGGTTTTTTTTTCGCATTTAGCTTACTTCAAATGGAGTTACCCCTGGGCTGATCTGAAGTGCCCCCAGGTCTGCAGACTGACGGGTTTCTGAGATATTTGTATTGTTGTGTGCCAGTTTGACACACAAACTAATAAATACAAACATGGCCCAGGCGTCTCCAATTGAAAACAGCAAGGTCATCTCTCCAATGACGTCTCAGTTTTCTATTGGCCAAGAGAGAGCGTAATGATCCAGTGGCCATTTTGAACCTGACAGTATGCCTGGTGGGCCTCAGGCTTGGCGCTCATATCTGGAGGACACCCCCAGTTCAGGTAAGACTTAAAAAGAAAATTAAAAATAGGAGGCGAGATTGCTACTTTAACGCCTTTTTGGTCCATGCATGCCAGCACAAACCAATGAAAAGAAAGGCACGTCCAGTTGAGGGTAGGACAAAAATTCAACATTTTGGATTCCCACAGCATTTACAAAAGCTTCCTGTTACACTGGCGACACACTTAATCGCAGTGCGGCCAGATCCGCAAGCCGGGAGATTTCCCGGCTTGCTAGTGGCCGCCCCTCGGCGTGCCGCGCGTCACCGACGCGCGGTCACGCGTCTTCGGGAGCCTGCGCCCCCCTGCACGCGCGTCCAGGGCTCCCCGAGGGAGCCCTGGTGTCCCGCGATGTGGGGGACGGCGGCAGGGGGTTCCGGGGGACCCGGCAGCGGGAGGGAGAGCGCCCCGATCGGAGGGCGCTCTTCCGCTGCTTCGGCGCGCGCCCGTCACCCTCCGGCGCGCGCCAGGCTACTGCTGCGGCCAAGAACGGGCAAATGCTCGAATAAACTTGGCCGCAGCAGTATGCTCCTAGGTTAACTGTCCAGCTGAGCCACAAAAGGGTTAAAAACAGCATCACGAGCGACAACTATTGAAAAAAAAAAAAATCATCACTGAGAAATATTAGGCAAATATGATTTAAATCCAAATAAGGTAACTCCACTTGGAAGTGAAAGATATACTGGCACGGACGGACTAGACAAAAATAAATGCTCTCTCTAGCGCCATCTTATTCCAGTACAATTAAAATGGGATATACAGGGGTGATATTGTTTTCAGATGGTACATACTTTTTGGTTTGCCACTTCCGTAAGCTCAATAAATTGTTTCAATTTGAGGTCACAGTCACTCATTAACTTCCACTGGTCACCTTCGATTCCCACACCCACTTTTCTTATGGACTCATCTTCCAGCAACCTCTTCAGTCCCTTTGGAAAACCTGCACAAAATATTATTCTTTGCCATTAAAAACACGCGTTTTACTTGTCTGTAGTAAAAGAGTTTGTGAAAACTATTTCACTTCTGTCAACAATAAATCTTGCAATATAGTGCAGTTGTGTATTACGGATAATATTCAGAACTTTTGGAAACCAATAATTATTGGTAATAATTAGCATGGTTTTAAATTAGCAATTCATGCTCTTTTTCTATTATTTTTTTAACATCCATTTGAAGCTTCCCGTGATACTTGCCTCCAAAAGGGGGTGCCGCTATTTCGGTAAAGTTTAAAGCTCCCAGTCACATGGGCCAATAGGAACCCTCATCAGATGGCGGCACGGCTTCCTATTGGCTCGCAGGACGAGGGAGCTTTGAAAAGTGGGAAATACATGATTTCTGGTAGCGAGCCAGAGCGGCTACTGTCACCCCCTACGGTGGTAAGTATCTCTGGAAGCAGGGAGTCCCCGGAGCCGAAATTAATGGGATTCAGCTTTAGGGACACCCTGCTTCAATCTTATGTTAAAATAATAATAATAATTTTTGCTTGCTTGGATTGCCTCTTTAAACTATTTAAAATGTAAGGTTATGCATTTTGGTTGTAGAAATAAATCCATCATTTACAAATGGGACAAAATTAAATGAATCCTTGATGGAGACGTACTTACAGTTCAGCACAGCATCCTAAAAACAAAGAATGACACAGCTGAAGAAGGTACATAAAACAAATAAAGGTAGTGGGAGGTCTGTCATGAGGAAAAAAATCTTCAAGTATGAATTACTCACATAGTCAAAGCCACTTTAACAAGGGAAATGATTACCATTTACAAGGTCAATGCAGGGAACACCCAATAGAGCTTTTCAATTTAAGGGTAACACCATTGACACATGACATCCTTTGAGATTAGATGAGAGGTTTTCACCAGTAGCATGTGCTTTGTTTGTTTGTGTTTTTTTAATAAATAATTAGTAGGACTATGCAGAGAGATGCCGAACAAGTTAAAAACAGAGCATTGATCCAGGGAGAAAGTGGTTTGCTCTCTATTGGATTCAGGGATAATTTATTACCCGTGTAAGACAAATTGACAAATGTTGCACTGCATTTTTCTTTTGCCTCTATCTGGATTAAAATAAATAAAGCTTTAAAGGTTAAAGTCAATGGCCATATGTCTAATGTGTAACTATATATAGCAGATTTTACAGCAGCAACCAACAGCGAATTTATTTGTATACTGGGCTGGACCGTGGTTACTTCCAGACTAAATCGTTGGTTCCCAGATGTCTGGAGAGCCCCTCCCTGATAAAAAAATTTTTTTTAACATTTTTGCAGTACAAAAAAAAACCAAAAAAAAACCATTCCCTTCCTGGGATTTTTAGAGTCGCAGTTGGCGACTGATACAGAGCTCGGACTCCCTGAAGAAAGCCTCCAGAGAATCCCTGCCACACTCTCTCCCTGCCACGCACACAGCGCGCACTCAGCACTCTCAGCACTCTCAGCACTCTCAGCACTCTCAGCACTCTCACCGTAGTGCCCGCTGATTCACCTCTCCCCCTCGGCAAAAGGTGATTTCGTCTTGTCTGCACTCAGCAAAGGAGCACACAGACCCGGACACACATGGACATATGTGAGTAATTTATTACTTGATTGGGAGCTCCCCCAAGTTCACTGGCTCATTTAGTTGCTGGATTCCATGAGAGGTCTGAGAGGTTCTCAGGACTTCCCCCAGACAACTCTCTTCATCCTTGCCAGACCGTGTTCCATCTAGGGGTTAATGTCTACAGCTCCATACATTCCTTCAGGACATCATACGATCCGGTTTGCAGTACCTTATCTTTATGAGTGGGTTAAATGCTCTGTAGCACCAGTTAATTGAGGGACCTTACCTCAATATATTTTTTTAGGTTAGGTGCTCACCTGGCCGTAAAGATCTCATGAAATGGACAGTAACGTCAGCCCCATGGAACAGCTGCAGTTTCATGTCATTTCCAGAAATGTATTAACCCAGTGATTCCCAACCAGGGTTCCATGGTACCCTGGGGCTCCTTGAAGCAGTCTCAGGGGTTCCTCCTACGGACCACAGCCCCCCCCCCTGGTGGTGGGGTTTTTGGTATGTATTTTGTACGGTGGATTGAGTGAGTGGGGTAATTGACAGAAGGTAGGGGCGAGTGAGAGAAGGGAGGGGGCGGAAGGGAGGGAGTGATTGAGGAAAAGAGGGAATAAGAGTGAGACGCAAGGGATAAATACATGCGAGGCGGGAGGGGGGAGAGTTAGTGAGATGGATGGGAGACAAATACATGGGTAGAGGGTGGGAAATAGAGGTGGCTCGTGAGGTGTGAAATGTTGTGACTGACCCCGTCGAACCTATTATGTGTCAGCCGGATAGGGGTTCCCCGAGATTTTTCGAAATACTTCAAGGGTTCCTCCAAACAAAAAAGGTTGGAAATCACTGTATTAACCAGTGGTGGGATTCAGCTGGTTCGCACCGGTTTGTGCAAACCTGTTACAAACATTTCACAAGTTCGCCGAACCGGTACTTAATTCTCTTATCTTGGCGGGCGGCATTTCTGCCATCTTTTCCCTGCATATTTTGTCAATATGGCTGCGTGACGGCAAATGGCGCCGTGTTGCCATGCCAACGGGAACGCCACGTGAAAAAACTGCATAACGTGACGTCCATTGCTATGGCAATGAGACGCTACGTGATGTCACAACGTAACGCAGCGTCTTATCATGACATTTCGTGAAAATTTGCAAGGGGAGCATGCTGGGAGACGCCGCCCGCGCCTGCCGTACGCACAGGTGAAGGTAAGAACCGGTTATTAACATTTTATAATCCCACCACTGATATTAACCCCCTCTAAGCCAGGAACCCCTGCAGGCTGCAAAACACTAAGTGCAATTACAGAACAAAGTGGACTTGTTTTCCCCTTGCTATAAAAGCTATGTACAGTATAAAGGACAAAGGGTCATTGAACATAAATGATCACATATGTTACTTAGAGAAAAATAAATCAGGGTAATTAAAATGTAATTTTCCGTCTAAAACGGTGTCAAGCGTAATTTCCCATGGCAGTGTTTTTCCAGGAAAAATCATTTCACTTTTACACACCAACATTTTTCATAATTGCCTTTATTTGAATTGCGCTGCAATATTGCATTTGGGCAACAAAGAGTATACTATCATAAAGGGAAGTTATGTGTAAGGCCACGTACATGGGGGGTGCGTGCGCACGACCGTATGCGCGCCTCTAGCTGGAGCGATTTGTGCCCTCTTGGTGAACGTGACAAGGGGGCGTGTTGAGGGCATGTCATGGGCGTAGCCGTGATCTCACAAGGCTGGTTCGCCATCATTGGGAGAACCGCTCACGTGACCCGTCAGTCGCGCGACATAAACAAATGTATTTGCTGCCTCGCGCATCGCGAGCACAGGCGCTTCTCATCTTGCACGCGGTCAGGCGCTGTAGGGACAGCCACATAGGCAGT
>WSYH01010798.1:0-22330 GCA_036426205.1 Ascaphus truei
CGCCCTGACTATGTCTGACTGTGCGCCCTGACTATGTCTGACTGTGCGCCCTGACTATGTCTGACTGTGCGCCTGACTATGTCTGACTGTGCGCCCTGACTATGTCTGACTGTGCGCCTGACTATGTCTGACTGTGCGCCTGACTATGTCTGACTGTGCTCCCTGACTGTGTCTGACTGTGCGCCCTGACTATGTCTGACTGTGCGCCCTGACTATGTCTGACTGTGCGCCCTGACTGTTTATTATTTATTTATTTATAACATGTGTTACCTGGAAGTAATACATTGAGAGTTACCTCTCGTTTTCAAGTATGTCCTGGGACATAAGGTTATAATGACAAATAATACATGGTTACAAATACAGTTACATAATGAGCAGGGTTATACATTATATACAAGACATTGCATGCACAGCAAGAGATAATATATATTATAGGCGTATGTAACAGTTACAGACCAGATTAAATGTGAGATGGCTTTAGTTTTGAAAGAACTTAAACTGGTGTTGGATGTGACTGTGTGCCTGACTGTCTGACTGTGTCTGATTGTGTGCCTGACTGTGTGCCTGACTGTCTGACTGTGCGCCTGACTGTTTGAATGTGTCTGACTGTATCTGACTGTGCCTGTGTGATACATTTATAAAGCTTGTGCATAAGAACTCCTATGTATTTAATTGCATCCATAAACTGCTTGGCAACAATAGATGTCACTCTATTTCTTTTCTGGACTATCACAAACACAGACAGCCTCACCAGGACTCACCAGGACGCCGCTGCATTCGACTGCTGAGGAATTAATCCATCTGGCTGGGAACATCCTCCCCGCTCCGAAGTCACATTCCAGATCCCGGCCCTAGAGTGAGAGACACAGCAAACATCTGTCAGGTTGGCCCCAGCTGTGTGACGTGCGCGTCTCTCGCTGGGTGTGTGCGTGGGAATTATCCGGTATCACTGTGCGCCAGCATGTGACGTGCGCGTCTCTCGCTGGGTGTGTGCGTGGGAATTATCCGTTATCACTGTGCGCCAGCATGTGACAAAGCAAACCGCTGCACCGTAGTGCGTTCATTCCCTTCTCACTGTGACTGGGTACTAGAAGAATAGATTGCAAGCTCTTCAGGGCAGGAATTTGAGGTGCAGGTTTTGTTCTGCGCTGCAGCAAAATGAATACGAGTCGTTGTTGTTATTATTAATAGTTCATTAACGTTTTAACCATTGCCCCGTTTTTGGTGCACTGCAGGAATCCGCCCGTTAAGTGCCGGCTTGGAACGGACACAGAGGAGAGATTGCAATGCATTCCATGCGACAGATGCCCGGTGCATCTTGGGCCTTTGCTTCTGAGCCGCTCTCTATGATGCAGGGAGCACCAGAGGGTGACACAGGGTGACAGATTGGGAGGGGTAACCGAGCATTCATTGTAGTGATACAGAGGCACCTAGAACCGGAGCGGCCAACTCCAGTCCCCAAGGGCCACCAACAGGCCAGGTATTAGGGATATTGCTGCTTCAGCACAGGCATCTCAATCAGTCCATGCTTCGACTGAGCAACTGATTGAGCCAGCTTTGCTGAAGCAGGGATATCCTGAAAACGTGTCCTGTTGGCGGCCCTTGAAGACTGGAGTTGGCCGCCTCTGACTTAGAATAAGACTCACAGCGCAGGTTTATAAATCAAAGACGCAGTATAAGGCTGAGTCCATGGTGCCTCAACCCGTGCGGAGGCGCGCGGAGGCTGAGGGGAAGCGGGTGCTTTCCCTGGCCTTGGTTAGCGCGCCGTCCGGGGGCGTGTCGGGGGGGGCGGGCCAGTGACGTCACGGAGCTGGTTCGCCCTCATTGGGCGAACCGCTCACGTGACCGGCCCTGCGCTCCCATGAGCGCGAAAACTTAAAATTTTCATAAGACACACGCTTCCGCACGCTTGCGGAAGCGTGCGCGAGCCCCTGCTAAAGCCGCTCTCATTGCGGCTGCAGGGGCTCAGTGCCGAGCAGCAGCGCGCCTCAGCACGGGTCAGCGCCTAAGCACTGACCATGCCCGAGGCCTTACATACACCATTTATTTATCAATATAAACATCTCGTGCCACCAAAGGAGAGAGCAAGAGAGAGAGCGAGAGTGCGAGAGCAAGAGAGAGAGCGAGAGAACGCGAGACAGAGAGCAAGAGAGAGAGAGAGAGAGTGAGAGCAAGGGAGCGAGCGAGAGCAAGAGAGCGGGCGAGAGCAAGAGACAGAGAGCAAAAGAGAGCGCGAGAGCAAGAGAGAGAGAGAGAGAGCGAGAGCAAGAGAGCGCGAGACAGAGAGCAAGAGAGAGAGCGAGAGTGCGAGAGCAAGAGAGAGAGCGAGAGAGCACAAGACAGAGAGCAAGAGAAAGAGAGTGAGAGTGAGAGCAAGGGAGCGAGCGAGAGCAAGAGAGCGAGCGAGAGCAAGAGAGAGAGAGCGAGAGCAAGAGACCAAGAGAGAGAGCGAGAGCAAGAGAGCGACAGACAAAGAGCAAGAGAGAGAGAGCGAGAGAGCGAGCAAGAGAGAGAGAGCGAGAGCAAGAGAGCGAGAGACCAAGAGAGAGAGAGCGAGAGCAAGAGAGCGACAAAGAGCAAGAGAGAGAGAGCGCGAGAACAAGAGAGCGAGAGAGAGCGAGAGCAAGAGAGAGAGGAAGAGAATACGAGAGAGCAAGAGCGAGCGCGAGCAAGAGAGTACAATAGAGAGAGAGCAAGAGCGAGAGAGAGTATGAGAGAGAGCGAGAGAGAAAAGCTTCTCTACATTACATAGACACAAAGCAGCAAAGTGAGACATAGCTGTGCACCGTGCAGCAGCAGAGAACAGTAAGGAGTATCTTGGCACTGCACTTACTACATGTGCTTCCCAGAGACAGAGAAAAGAAATTACCCGGGACATGTTTATGTTGGACAAGGGCAGCCGGAGGTCCTGGGTGACCGCGGTGGGTGCAGGGGACAGGCTTGTAGCGGTTATTCTGGGACAGTCTGTGCTGTTCTGCAACAAAAGAAATGACTGAAATGACACGCAGTCTGCACACGCGGATTTACACGCTTCAGTCATGTAACCATCCCCTCATGCTTTCCACGGACATTATTATCTGTGTTTTATTCTGCGCCAGAGACATTAGCCTGAAATATATAGTGTAGTGTGGCCTTCATCCCTCAGATTAAGCACACAATGGCCCCTACTCTATACCGCTTCCCAGTGCCAGGGAAGAGCTCAGCTTCATTCAAATGTGTGGGGCTGTAATCATTTCCAGCGCACATCCAATTCAAGGCCCACTCATTTATGAAGCACGCGTGTGCAGTTCCCTGCCTCCTGATTTGAGCGCTCTCAGTGTAGCACGCGTGTGCAGTTCCCTGCCTCCTGATGTCAGCGCTCTCAGTGTAGCACGCGTGTGCAGTTCCGTGTCTCCTGATGTGAGCGTGACTCGGATCACACTGCTCATTCCAAGTGTTAGTTGGGACCAGAGGGCTGGTCCGGAGAGTTTATCATAAAACACAGGCTCGGCTTTGGCAGGGGTGTGGGAGAGGTCCCGTAGCCAGGAGCGGACATAACATAACCGGCACGAACAAGAGTCCCCAATATTCAACCCAGTCTGACAATCCTTTGTGACGTCAGATAAGAGACGTCACGAGCGTCTGCACCACACCAATGTATAAAGGGTGCTGGACAGGCTCCTCATGGGGGGAATATGGGTCCCGAACAACCCAAGAAACGGGAGTTTTTATTAGAATTTCTGCCCAGTACTTGATTTATTTCCAATTAATTCGAGATATATTTTTTTAATGAAAACAAGGACCCAAAATAATATATCTGAAGCACATTGCAAATCTATATCTACTATATATTTCTGAAAGCACTGTATGTCTGCTCCCTTAGGGGCAATATCTTGGTTTCCTTGGGCACTGCCCGCCCCCCACCTATCAGTTGCCTGAGGAGGGAGAGAAGAGTGAGTGACGGGGACCCAAGTGGTGACGGGAGTGACGGGCCAAAAAAACAAAAAAAAAAAAAAACAACACACACAACACAACACACACACACACCACCCCCCCACCACCTCATATCCCATGTCAGTGGACAGAGCTCACACTTCCACACCCCACCCCCCCTCCTCCTCTCCGATGTGCCCCCCTCACTCTCTCCCCCCTCCCCACCTCACCCAAATCCCGACCCGGGGCCACTCCTGCTATCCCCTCAACCTGAGCCGCTACCGGAGGGCAAGGGCCCGGCCCTCCTGCTCTCCCCCCCCACGTGCGCCTTACCGGAGGGGGAAGCGCAGACCGGCCCTCTGCCTATCCCCCTCACGGCGCGACGCGCGGAACGCGGCTTGCTTATCTCCCACTCCAGGTGCGCACCTTCGCCTCTCCTCTCCCTGTGTGTGACCCTCCTCTCCCGGTGCCAGCTCAATCCTCTGCCTTCCCCCCCTCCCAACTCACCCAAATCCGGACCCGGGCCCTCCTGCTCTCCCCCACGTGCGCGCTACCGGAGGGGGGGGAAGCTCGCGGGCGGGGACTCCTCCTCACGTTGCACCGGCTCCCGCCAGCTTCCCGAACTCACCTACTGCCCCAGCCAGATGCCACGGGGTCAAGGTAAGTCACCACGCACCAACCCACCCCACACCCCACCCAGTCACAAACAAACCCACTCGTCACAGACTCACTCAGTCACCCACCCACTCAGTAACCCACCCACCCTCAACTTAGTCACCCAAAAACTCACTAGAAAAAAACACCAGAGACAAGAAAAAAGCACCCAACCAAGTCACCCCAACCACCAAAAACAGCCAAACACAAGCACACACACACAGGCCACCCCACCCCAGTCAGTCACCCAACACCACCCCACCCATCATCTCACCCCACCCCACCCCCCCACGTCAGTCTCCCACTCACCACCCACTCAGTCCCATCACCCAGTCAGTCTCCCACTCACCCACCCAGTCAGTCTCCCACTCACCCACCCAGTCACTGACCCCACCCACCACTCACCGACCCCACCCCACCACTCACCGACACCACCCCTACCCACCACTGACCCACCCAGTCACACCCCATCATGACCCCACACCCAGTCACCGACCCTGAAAAAGTCGACCCAGTCAACCGACCCCCACCCACCGACCCAAAGTCACAACACAACCCACCGACCAAAAGTCCCCACCCCCACCCACCAAACACAAAGCAACACCCACCAACCCAAAGTCACCCACCCACCAAACCCAAGCACCACCACCCACAGACCCAAACTCATCACCCACCGACCCAATCACCCACCCACCGACCCACTCACACACCCAACCACCACCCAAAGTCACCACCGACCCAAAGAAGTCACCCACCCACCGACCCAAGTCAAACCGACCCCAAAGTCACCCCCCACCTACCGACCCAAAGTCACCCACCCACCGACCCAAGTCAACCCCCACAGACCCAAAGTCACCCCACCCACCCCGACCCAAAGTCAAACCCAAGTCAACCACCCACCGACCAAAGTCACCCACCCACCGACCCAAAGTCACCCACCCACAACCCAAATCACAACACCCACCGACCAAAGTCACCCCCACCACCGACCCAAAGTCATCCACCCACCGACCAAGTCACCCACCCACCGACCCACTCACCCACAAACCACCGACCCAAAGTCACCCACCGACCCAAAGTCACCACCCACCGACCAAAGTCAAACCGACACCATAAAGTCACCCACCCACCCACCGACCCAGTCACCCACCCACCGACCCAAACTCACCCACCCACCGACCCAAAGTCAAAAACCCACCTACCAAACCCAAAGTCAAGTCACCCACCCAACCACCCAAAGTCACACCTAGCCACGACCCGAAGTCACCACCCACCCGACCCAACTCACCCACCCAACCACCGACCCAAAGTCACCCACCGACCCAAAGTCACCCACTGCACGACCCAAAGTCAAACCGACCCAAAGTCACCCACCCACCAACCCAAAGTCACACACCCAACCGACCCAAGTCACCCCACCCACGACCAAAGTCAAACCGACCCCCCCAATGTCACCCAACCCACCGACCCAAAGTCACCCACACCACCCACCCAACTCAAACCGACCCACCACCCCAAAACTCAAACCGACCCAAACTCACTCAACCCAGCACCGACCCAAAGTCACCCACCCACTCAGTCACCAACCCACCCACCCACTCAGTCAAGTGTCACCCACCCACACACTCAGTCAACTCAGTCACCCACCTAGCTGTCAAGGGGGGGGGGGAAGCCTAACCATGTCGTACGCCCCCCCAAAATTACATCCCGGGCAACGCCGGGTCTCTCAGCTAGTATATATCTATATATCTGTATCTGTATCCGTACACGTACACATACACACACTGTATATACTGTATATACTGTATATGTTATGCAATGCTTTGTAGTGGAGGGATCGGGTGATACGTGAGGTCTATGGATATTTTTGCCTTTAATCCATTTCTACATAACAGGGACGGGTGAGGCTATTGTGCAAAGTAATACTCAGTATTGCTTCATCTTCTACAGGCGGCTTTAACCCAGTCATTGCTGGATGGGACCTGCACAGACTTCCCCAGCTCCTTATTATCACGAGATCCCTGCAGCCTGCACAGAGAGGCATCTGAGGGGGGCGGCTGGTTTGGGTTTCAAGACAAATATACAAAGCTGGAGAGAGACAAGTTCTGTGTATGGCTCAGACCTCCCCCAGCCTGGGACTGGGGGGGATTAGGCTGACACGGCCCTGCCTCCCGCTCCCTGTTACCCCCTGTTTGGGTGACAGTTGTATCTACCAGCGAGGGGACCACTTGTGGTGTAAAACAAAGAATTCAAACACAGGATAACCCATTCATTGCTGGACACAGTGGGAGTCTTAGTGAAAGGGCCGTGTGTCAAGAGCATTTTGGGGCAAAATGTTGCAGAGAAGCATTTTTTACTGTCCGTGTATCGGGGGGGGGGGGGGGGGGGTTTGGTGCATTTTTGCCGATGTTGGGAATTAGCGAGGAGTTTCCACGATGCAGATACAGTAACAGAATGCATCACATTGTGTGTCAGTGTCTCATTCCCTGCGCGTGCGAGGAGGGGGGATCCTCTCAGACGGACACTTTGCCGGGGGAAAGGCACGACCTGGTGTGAGGGTACACGAGGCGGGACTGCCCCACCTGGTATATGACCAGCAAATTCACTGCATAAGGAAATAATAACAATTTTCAGCGTGTAATGCGGCTGATAATGAGTTTTGGGGTAATATCTTCTCTAATTAGGGAATGGGATAGCTAGGAAAGTGAGATTCAATTTCAGCCGCGCAGCACGGGCTGCGGATAATCAGATTAACGCGGATCAGTGAGCGCTCTGCGCAGGTACAAACCTCGTTAGGGCCTCGCTGGCTCCATACATTAAATCATTCACAAGGCAGCACAATAAGGCAGCACAATACACAGGGGTTCCCTGTAATGAGGTGTCTGTCCGGGGGAAATTATCCAGAAATATCCTTCAACCCATCAAAACTCCCAGAAAATCTGATGTTTTAGTCTCCCGGCAACATTAAATCCTTCCTACCTACCGAGAGTACCTATCTTTATTATATACTTATAATAATACATATAACAGGGACACATACCTGGCCCCTCCTAATATACAGATATTAGGCACACATACTTGTCCCCCTCCTAATATACAGATATGAGGGACACATACCTCCCACCCCCTCCTAATACACAGACATCAGGGACACATACCTCTCAACCCCACCTAATACACAGATATCAGGGACACATACCCCTCACCCTCACCTAATACACAGATATCAGGTACATGTACCTCCCACCCCCTCCTAATACACAGATATCAGGGACATGTACCTATCACCCCTCCTAATACACAGATATCAGTGACACATACCTCTCACCCCTCCTAATAAACAGATATCAGGGACACGTACCACGCACCCCCTCCTAATACACAGGTGTCAGGGACACGTACCTCTCACCCCTTCAAATACACAGATATCAGGGACACGTACCTCTCACCCCTTCGAATACACAGATATCAGGGACACGTACCATGCACCCCCTCCTAATACACAGATATCAGGGACACGTACCACGCACCCCTCCTAATACACAGATATCAGTGACACATACCTCTCACCCCTCCTAATAGACAGGTGTCAGGGACACGTACCTCTCCCCTCTTCCTCCCCCCCCCATTTTCTTACCTGCAGAGATGTGCCACATTCGGAGGAGTTGGAGACACACAGGTGCTGATCCACACACCAGTAACAGGACCAGGAGGCTGTCAGGCAGCTGGTGCACCTGCAATGTGGGGGACACGCGCTCTCTTATCTCTGTATAGTACAGCATTATAAGTCTGTACTCAGCACTGTCTGCAATGTACACTTCTACAGTGTATAACCTTACACTGTATAATGTATCATCATCATTACTGATGTTTCCACAGCACTGTGCTGAATGGAACGTGACATCCCCATCAATCTCTACCCTGAAGAGCTTGCAATCAAAACATAGGACGTGGGCAAAGCAATAAAGAAGCCGTTGTCTCCCACTTCAGAGGTTAGTGCCTTAGCTACAACACCACCCCATATAATGTAATAACAGGGCAGGGCCAAGAAGCAAGTTACTGCAGGGAGAGACACCCCCTTACAGCCCCGAGAACAATGGAATGTGGGGCGCAGAGTTTCTGACACGACTCTCGGTGATTGGGGTATCTTACGGGGTTTTAGGATTAATCTCCCTGGTCTTCATGCAGTTGTAGATGACAAACGTGTGCCAGATGATGCTGGTCCCTTCTGCGGTCACCGCCATGCGGACTCTCACGTGATCTGTGCAGGAAACAAAGCAACAAAGCCCAAGGACATCGTGACCTTCCACCTGATTACTTCCATAGTTTCAGATTTCATTCAATCGTCAACTTAAATATGACCGGTGAAAGATTGATGTTTAAATTCAGTTGGATTGGAAATGGGGAAGGGGTCCAAGAAATGATTCTGAGAAATAGCCAAACATGTGCAGCCAACCGGGCCATTGAAGTCAGATCCGGTGGCGAACGGAAAAGTACAATGGTTACTAATCGATTACAAAGACATATATGATAGGACGGCGGCTGCACCGTAGAGCACACGGTGTCCAAACTATACCTTGATTGGGTGGAATATCTGGGAATCTGTCCTTGGGTAGGAAGCAACAGTGAGCCCATTGCTGTCTGGGTTCATAGTAGGAGATGGTCGCCGGTGTGCGCAGGTTGTTCCCGTAGTCGCACGACAGATTCATATTCCTCAAATTGGGGATGTTCCCGGTAATGTGGAAGATGATGCTCTGGGGGGGGAGAAGACAAACTGAATGCTGAACCCCAGCAGAGGTAGCGCTCGGTGTATGGAGAGCTATGGGATCCCCTCAACAAGCAATGATTTAAGACTTTCAGGGGATCCCCTGTACAAGAGATGATTTAGGGACTTCTGGGAGGCGTGCCCATAAAGATTATCACGGGATCTGTGAGTTCCAGGCTCAGTCGTGCATAATTCTCTACCATCCTCCCGAAATCAGCAAATATCAGGCCCACCTAAGAGCGTAAAGAGGTTGACCAAGCAAAGAGTTTTATTTTGATCGGTTTACTGATCAATTTGATAGTAGGGTGCACTCACGACACCAGATAACAAATCGCCAACGGGTGCACAGCAACAAGGTCCCGCTGGTTGCGGGGCCACAATTGTTGTCAAAATAGAAAAAGTGGCATTCCACGGGTCTTCCAAAGGCTATTCCATTTATAGTCTTTGGAAGACCAATGGAGCCTCTTTTGACTACTGATCAATTTGACCGTGACGTTAGGTAAGAGGTGGGGCAGGATTTGCTTCAGCTCATGGCTGCAGAGGACCAGAGGCCTATTGAGGCCTAACATCATATAAACCAGAGTGACTTAAATAAAATACAAGAGATAATTGACCCCGTATACATTTACAGGGTCGCTCCGCAAACACTGAGACCTCCAGCCCCAAATAGTTCTCACCTTGGTTTCAGAGGCGATGTCGATTTTATCCGGGATGATGGTCATTGATGGGCACTGCTTCACCCCTCCCTCACTTGTGCTGGTCCAGTACTGAGGGTCCTGTGAATCCCGGCACTCCTGCTCCAGGGAACATCTGCAGGAACCAAGAAGAACAGGGCCCAATAAGCAGAGCTTCTCTCCAGCCTGGGCCGGTTTAACCAACACGGGTACAGATCCAGCGTGGGAAACCCATTGGGTCTTATCCTACGGTTAGAAACTTAAGTGTGAAATCTCACACTGTGCTGAGCTTCCGCAATCCAGGAACCTTCAGTGAGTGAGACGTGTAGTCAGCGTAACCCCTTGGGTGCCAGGGAAGCACGACACATATCGCACCCCAGAGGTTAATGGAATGAAGCTGACTTGACGTTAGTGATACAGACAATAAGTGAGACTGCATACGAATGAGTAATTATTCCCAGATAAAGGCAGCCTCAGCATTCAGTCACCTCCGTGACCCTGTGAAAGTATTTGAAATTCAAAGTATAAAGTGTCCGGAAGAGATTTGGTGGTTAATTACACACATAATTGTCGGGAATGAGTCAGGACGCAGCGCTTCTGGTCCTGCTGAAGGCTTCTTTTGCCTGTAAGACTGATGACCCCTTTAACATTTCAGTTTGCTAATGAATACGTGGATTTGTGGTATGTGAGTGATTAGTGCGCGACTACGGCCACGGCCACATTTAGCACGACCACGAGGACAGCCACAGAGCGCGCATGCGCAGAGGCGACGGCGCGGCCCATTTTCCGCCAGACAAAATGTTCTGATTTCGTCTCGCGACGGGCGGGTCCCGTGAGCGGTTCTCCCCAATGAGGACAAACCAGCTCCGTGACGTCATCGGCCACGCCTCCGACGCGCCTTCCCCGTCGTGAGGATCTGTAGTCCACAGATCGCCCGGCGGACAGGCGCGTGCGAGGCCTACGCGCTCCGTCGCCCGACGCACGTGCCTGCACCATGGGCTCGGCCTAACGAGAGAGCTATCCTTGTGAAAAGGGTCACACTCACTCCAAATGAGAGAAGCAAGATTTCCGCGACACATTTCTCTGTGATTATAGAACACACGGATGTGTGACGTTTAGGAGAAGGACAAAAAGGTTACGCTGTTTTCTAAAGACATTTTTAAAGTGTCCTGAGTATTAAGACCAGTGCTCCCAGTTTGAGCCCATACTCACTGGCACAATGACACAATAACACAATAACACACCTCTTCTGCTTCACATAGGAATAACAATGAAGGATTCTGCAGAATTTACATACATCCCCCATCTTTAGTGACTACTACGAGTATTCAATTGCATTTGTTTTCCAATTTGTGAAACATTATTTTGGGGGGTGGGGGGGGTTTGGCCAGGGGGTGTCAGGGAGGAGAGAGGACCTAGCTTCCATGGTGCACCATCCGCAGTAAGCGTCGCGGGCTCCCAGGCAGTCGTTGCAGTTCTGGTACTTCTCACACGCTGCCACCCTCACGCGGGTCATCTGGAAGAGGAGAAGGGCAAACCTCAACCCCAAGCACAGAGCTGCCATCGTGTCACCGGTACAATCACCCCGGAGTTTGCTTAGTCTTTTTGGGGCGTGCACGGGTTTCCCACCACACGTGAAACCTGCTATCGGGGAGGGGGGGGGGGGGGGGGGACACAAGGACATCTCGTAATCTTCCCCCTGGGGGGCACTGAGGGGATGGGAACTTTCGTCAGGGAGAAAGCGGAAAAATGAGACATTGCTCAGCGAAATATCAGACACTCGGACAGACACTTGGAGGCAGGCGAGAGCGCGATGCGGCAATAAAGCGCAAGGAAAATACTCAGGGCAGAGGTTCTCAACTCCAGAACTCAAGACCTCCCCCAACAGGTAAGGTTTTAAGGACATCCTGCTTCAGCACAGGTGGCTCAATCAGTGGCTCAGTCGAGTCGAGCCACGATTGAGCCACCAGTGCTGAAGCTGGGATATCCTTAAAACCTGACCTGTTGGGGGGTGGGGACGGGATTGGGGACTGGAGTTGAGAACCCCTGATTTAGGGGGTCATTCTATATACTATTGAGCTGGGAAAGCACTGGGTGACAACGTACATGGTGTGATGTCATCAGGTAGAGGTAATTGGGATCCACGGGGTCAAACTGCATGATGTGGTGGACGGGCTCCCCCCGAGCGATCGGGATGGAGTGTCTGCTTACTTCAGCCAGGCTACTGTCCAGGTTAATCTGTGGGAACCAGAGAACACCAGTAATCAAAGCAGGGCTGATACAGAGGGGTGTTAGACTAGGGATGGCCAAACCAATGGCATAAAGAATGTTCCGCGTCCAACCCCCTATCCTCACGTCCATCCTCATTCACCCCCCCCCCCTGCCTGAACCTCTATCCGTCTCCCCAGCCCTCTGCGATATATCCTGGCCATGTGATGAGAACACCCGGGTGTCCAGGAACTGGTGTGAGCTTGTGGCCGTATATGTATGGACATTGGGGGTTATTCCCAAAACTGCGATAGTGCTGATCAGGACACTCAACCCAAAACTCCTATTGACCTCACTATCACAGTTTACTAAATAGCCCTGACTGACCCTACAGACCGCAGATCTGCTTTTAATCCTCTATATTAGGAGCCAAGGAGGGGTGAAATTGTATAAAGATACTCAGCGTTATTATATAATACACCATGTTCACATTTAAGCAGCTGTAAAGAGTGTTACCCCAAAACAACATATTAATGCTCAGGGAGGGCGAGAACATTTTAAGACTCACCCTCTCCCTTCCCCCACCCCCTCTCTAAATGATTGTATGCATTTGCCCCCCTTTACTGCCCCTCCCGTTCTTTTCTTCATTATCTCCGGCGTGGGACCTGGGTCTCTAAACGCCGCTCGTTTGGCAACTTGGGATTTCGGATTTTACAAGTCCGCACAAAAAACAAAAAACCTTTTTTGTGGCGTAAAAATCCCCTCAATTAGCAGCTTGGGTTTGGATTTATTTTCTGATATGTTTAACTTCTGGATGCTGACGAGGTGTCAGGCACCGAGGGGGGCGAAGAACGAGGGGGGATCAGGATAAACGTGCCCTGCTTCCTTGATGACTAATTCCGGCGGCCACTGGGGGATTATATTTGGCGGCTCTTATTCCCGGTGTTAATGCTGTATCACTGCTCTCTGAGCGAGCGTGGATCGCAATTATGAGCAATAAAGAGGAGGTTATGGGTCTCTCTAGGATGGCAACTGCTTCTCCGAATTAGATTAGTGATATGTGAGCGCGTTATCTCAATAGGGACTGGGGAATTAGCAGATCTGTGTCTGATAGGCGCTTTCCTGATAAGAAACATTGTCCCTGATCTATTCTTATCAGTAAAGCTGTTAAACTATTTACACCAGAATAATAAGTGTTCACTTACAGAACTTCTCTGCAAGAGAGCCAGCTAACCCTATTACTGCTGGGGGCGGCTGAAGCATGTGACATGGTGTGTGCGCAAAGCTGTGTATATCAGTATGTGTGCGTGTGTGTGTGCGCGCGCAAAACTGTGTGTATCAGTGTATGTGTTTGTGTGCAAAGCTATGTGTACCAGTGTGTGTAAAGCTGTGTATATCTGTGTGTGAGTGTGTGCAAAGCTATGTGTACCAGTGTATGTGTGTGAATATTAGTGTGTGTGTAAAGCTGGGTATATTAGTGTATAAAGGTGTGTGTGTGTGTGTGCGTGCGTGCGTGTGTGTGTGTGTGTGTGTGTGTGAAGCTGGGTATATCAGTATATAACTGTGTTTTTGTGTGTATGTATGTATAAAGCTGTGTATATCAGTGTGAGTGTGTGTGTACGTGTGTGTGAAGCTGGGTGTGTATGAAGGTGTGTGTGTGTACAAAGCAACCATGTAATGTGTGTATATATATATATATATACACACACATACACACATACACATATATATATATACACACACATACATATATATATATATATATATATATATATATATATATATACACACACACATACACACACACATACATATATAAATTGTCACAGCAGCCGGCACACACATGCAAAAGAAAACTCCAGATGCTAGTCCCATAGAAGATAATAAAGTGAATATTACCAGATGATGGTCCAATAAGGAGAGACAGCACACACGGGAAAGGTTCCGTTTGCAGGAACCAAAACGTTGTTTTTTTCTGTGTTTAATACACCATTTTGAACTTCATCTCGTGTGTGCTGTCTCTCCTTATTAGACCATCATCTGGTAATATTCACTTTATATATATATATATATATATATATATATATATATATTATAAAGAAATCACTTGTGACACATTTACATGTCTTAGACAGGTCTGCAACCCTGCCTTTCACCATTATCACCACCTCGCATACAGTGTTCCCACTGCAGCAAGGGATTCTGGGAAATGACATGCAAATGAGCACACAATGTGTCACCTTTTGCCTGGAATATCCATTCACATGGAGCCCATTTAAGCTGATGTATCGCCGTTCAGACAGCTTTTAAACACAGCATGGGACTAGCAAAGCAAGTCTAAACCACCCACAGACAGGTTTCAACCTACTGTATATATATATAAATATATATATATATATATGCTGCAGAGAGCTTTGTATACATTTCTTGATGTCAAAACCTCTCTCAGGTCCGGCTAAAAAACAATTGACACCAGAATAATAAGTGTCACTTACAGAACTTCCCTGCAAACACAGATGGCCAGCTAACCCTATAACTGCTGAACAATGGCAGTAAATGTCAGCCTATAAAGGGTTAAGTGACCCTTCACATTGACTACATACTTGGCAAGAAAAATTAACCGAGGTTTAACATTTCGCGAGAGAAAATAACTCTGCGCATCGTTACCCAGCATCCCTCAGCATCCCTCCCGGATTCCGAGTAAAACGCGCGTCGGTTGAACCTACAGGACGTCGGATTCCAAATGGATAAAGCAGCGTCTCCGAGCAGGAGCAGGGCTCTGCCCGTGCTGCCGTCTTGTGAGTTACCTTTAGGAGTTGGCCGCTGGCGGTCCCTAGAAACACCACCGTGTAGCCGCTGACGCTGGACACTGCCACAGATGTGAGTCCCCGGTCCTGCAGCACCAGCTTGCCGGACAGCGGCGTGGTGATGGACAGTGGGTGCTGGAGGTGAGCCGCTCCACAGTCCAACTGGTCTGGCTGGAGCTGCAAAGGGCAAAGAACAGTGTGACGCAATGGGAGGAGCTAAAGCTGCCGCGGTGCGAGCACTTCCCCACACAACACCCTCTCGTCTATAAACGCAGCATTTAAATGAATCTCATAAACCACACTGAGCAGTTGTGCCCATAGTCTAGCGCAGGAGTGCGCAAACTGGGGGGCACGCTGGGAGGATGGTGGGAGAAGAGCATGGCGGCCTCCAGAGCTGAGCAGGAAGGCGGGAGCAGAGCATGATGGTCGGGGAGGAGCGCGCCCCAGCGCTGGTGTCTGCCGCTGCTTCAGCGCGCTCCTCCCCGGTCGTCCTCCTCTGCTACCCCGCTTAGCTCTGGCAGTCCTCTGTCCTCTTCTCCCGCCGCCCTCCTCTGCCCCCACCCTGCTTCACTCCCGGTGTCCTCCTCCACCGAAGCCAGGTAGGCTGTTAAGGGGGTGAGCGGAGGAGGAGAGGGGGTGAGAAGAGAGGGGTGAGAGAGGAGGGGAAGAGGGGATAAGAGAGGGGTGAGAGGAGGAGAGGGATATGAGAGTAGGAGGAGAGGGGATAAGAGAGGGGTGAGAGAGGAGAAGAGGGGATAAGAGAGGGGTGAGAGGAGAGGGGTGAGAGGATGGGGGAGGGAGAGGAGATGAGTGGTGTAGAAAGGGTGAGGAGGGGGGTGAGGAAGAGGATGCATTAGGAGTTGAAATAATAATAATAAAAAATTGCAGTCCGTATTATCTTATACCACTACACTGATTTATTTAAAAAACCCGTATAAAGTTTTTCTTTCATGTGATATTTGAATGACATCAGGTGGGGGGGGGGGGGGGGGGGGACATCCTGCTTCAGCACAGGTTTGGCTCAATCAGTGCTCAGTCGAGTCGACCACTGTTGAGCCACCAGTGCTGAAGCGGGATATCCTTAAACCTAACCTGTTGGGGGTGGGACAGGTGATTGGGGACTGAGTTGAGAACCCCTGATTTAGGGGGTCATTCTATATACTATTGACTGGGAAAGCACTGGGTGACAACGTACATGTGTGTGATGTCATCAGGTAGAGGGTATATTGGATCACGGGGTCAAACTGCATGATGTGGTGGACGGGCTCCCCCCGAGCGCATCGGGATGGAGTGTCTGCTTACTTTCAGCCAGGGCTACTGTCCAGTTAATTCTGTGGGAACACGAAGAACACCAGTAATAACAAAAGCAGGGCGATACAGAGGTGTGTTAGACTAGGATGGCCAACCCAATGGCATAAAGAATGTTCCGCGTACCAACCCCCTATCCTCACTCTCATCCTCATTCACCCCCCCCCCCTGCCTGAACCTCTATCCGTCCATCCCGCTGCCAGCCCTTCTGCGATATCCTTATGCCATGTGATGAAACACCCGGTTGTCCAGACTGGTGAGCTTGTGGCCGTATATTTATGGACATTGGGGGTTATTCCCAAACTGCGATAGTGCTGATCAGGACACTCAACCCAAAACTCCTATTGACCTCACTATCACAGTTTACTAAATAGCCCTGACTGACCCTACAGACCGCAGCATCTGCTTTTAATCCTCTATATTAGATCCAAGGAGGGGTGAAATTGTATAAAGATACTCAGCGTTATTATATAATACACCATGTTCACATTTAAGGCAGCTGTAAAGAGTGTTACCCCAAAACAACATATTAATGCTCAGGCAGAGCAACATTTTAGAGACTCACCCTCTCCCTTCCCCCCCCCCTCTCTAAATGATTGTATTCTTTGCCCCCCTTTACTGCCCTCCCGTTCTTTTCTTTCATTACTCCCGGTCGGGGACCTGGGTCTCTAAACGCCGCTGTTTGGCAACTTGGGATTTCGGATTTTACAAGTCCGCACAAAAAACAAAAACAACCTTTTTTGTGGCGTAAAATCCCCTCATTAGCAGCTTGGGTTTGGATTTATTTTCTGATATGTTTAACTTCTGGATGCTGACGAGTTGTCAGGCACCGAGGGGGGCGAAGAACGGGGGGATCAGGATAAACGTGCCCTGCTTCCTTGATGACTAATTCCGGCGGCCACTGGGGGATTATATTGGCGGCTCTTATTTCTCCGGTGTTTAATGCTGTATCACTGCTCTCTGAGCGAGCGTGTATCGCAATATGAGCAATAAAGAGTGAGGTTATGGTCTCTCTAGGATGGCAACTGCTTCTCCGAATTAGATTATTGATATGTGAGCGCGTTATCTCAATAGGGACTGGGGAATTAGCAGATCTGTGTCTGATAGGCGCTTTCCTGATAAGAACTTGTCCCTGATCTATTCTTATCAGTAAACTGTTAAACTTTACAACCAAAATAATAAGTGTTCACTTACAGAACTTCTCTGCAGAGAGGCCAGCTAACCCTATTACTGCTGGGGGCGGCTGAAGCATGTGACATGGTGTTGCGCAAAGCTGGTTGTATATCATTATGTGTGCGTTGTGTGTGTGCGCGCGCAAAAACTGTGTGTATCAGTGTATGTGTTTGTTGCAAGCTATGTGTACCAGTGTGGTGTAAAGCTGGTTATATCTGTGTGTGAGTGTTTGCAAAGCATTGTACCAGTGTATGTGTGTGAATATTAGTGTGTGTGTAAAGCTGGGTATATTAGTGTATAAAGGGTGTGTGTGTGTGTGTGCGTGCTGCTTGTGTGTGTGTGTGTGTGTTGGTGAAGCTGGGTATATCAGTATAATAACTGTGTTTTTGTGTGTATTATGTATAAGCTGTGTATATCAGTGGTGAGTGTGTGTGTACGTGTGTGTGAGCTGGGTGTGTATGAAGGGTGTGTGTGTGTACAAAGCAACCATGTAATGTGTGTATATATATATATATATACACACACATACACACATACACATATATATATACACCACATCATATATATATAGTTATATATATATATATATATAAATATATATACACACACACATACACACACACATACATATATAAATTGTCACAGCAGCCGCACCACACATGCAAAAGAAACTCCAGATGCTAGTCCCATAGAATAATAAAGTGAATATTACCAGATGATGGTCCCAATAAGGAGAGACAGCACACACGGGAAGGTTCCGTTTGCAGGAACCAAAACGTTGTTTTTTTCTGTGTTTAATACACCATTTTGAACTTCATCTGTGGTGCTGTCTCTCCTTATTAGACATCATCTGGAATAATATTCACTTTATATATATATATTATATATTAATATATCATATATATATATAATATAAGAATATCACTTGTGAGCACATTTACATGTCTTAGAGACGGTCTGCAACCCTGCCTTTCACCATTATCACCTCGCATACAGTGTTCCCACTGCAGCAATGGATTCTGGGAAATGACAGGCAAATAGCAAACCATGTGTCACCTTTTGCCTGGAATATCCATTCACATGGAGCCATTTAAGCTGATGTATCGCCGTTCAGACAGCTTTTAAACCCAGCATGGGACTAGCAAAGCAAGTCTAAACCACCCACAGACGGTTTCAACCTACTGTATAATATATATAATATATATATATATATATGCTGCAGAGAGCTTTGTATACATTTCTGGATGTCAAACCTCTCTCAGTCCGGCTAAAAAAACAATTGCCACCAGAATAATAAGTGTCACTTACAGAACTTCCCTGCAAACACAGATTGCCGCTAACCCTATAACTGCTGAACAATGGCAGTAAATGTCAGCTATAAAGGGTTAAGTGACCCTTCACTTGACTACATACTTGGCAAGAAAAATTAACCGAGGTTTAACATTTCGCGAGAGAAATAACTCTGCGCATCGTTACCACACCAGCATCCCTCAGCATCCCTCCCGGATTCCGAGTAAAACGCGCGTCGGTTTGAACCTACAGGACGTCGGATTCCAAATGGATAAAGCAGCGTCTCCGAGCAGGAGCAGGGCTCTGCCCTTGCGTGAGCCGTCTATGTGAGTTACCTTTGAGAGTTGGCCGCGTGCGGTCCCTAGAAACACCACCGGGTAGCCCGCTGACCTTGGACCTGCACAGATTGAGTCCCCGGTCCTGCAGCACCAGCTTGCCGGACAGCGGCTGTGTGATGGACAGTGGGTGCTGGAGGTGATCCGCTCCACATTCCAACTGGTCTGTGCTGAGCTGCAAAGGGCAAAGAACAGTGTGAGCAATGGAGGAGCTAAAGCCTGCCGCGGTGCGAGCACTTCCCACACAACACCCTCTCGTCTATAAACGCAGCATTTAAATGAATCTATAAACCACCACACTGAGCATGTGTTGGCCCATAGTCTAGCGCAGAGTCGCAAACTGGGGGCACGCTGGGAGGATGGTGGGAGAAGAGCATGGCGGCCTCCAGAGACTGAGCAGGAAGGCGGGGACAGAGCATGGATGGTCGGGGAGGCGCGCCCCAGCGCTGGTGTCTGCCGCTGCTTCAGCGCGCTCCCTCCCGCGTCGTCCCTCCTCTGCTCCCCGCTTAGCTCTGGCAGTCCGTTCCTCTTCTCCCGCCCCGCCGCCCCTCCTTTGCCCCACCCCTGCTTCACTCCCGGTGTCCTCCTCCACCATAAGAGCCAGGTAGGCTGTTAAGGGGTGTTGAGCGTAGGAGGAGAGTGGTGAGAAGGCAGGGGTGAGAGAGGTGGCAGAGGTGGATATGAGGGTTATGATTTGTATGATATTCAATGCGGATCGGTTGAGTCCTCGCGATGTTGAGACTCGGTAGCGCTAGGGGTGTCATTATTTGGTGTCGCGGATAGGGGTTGCTCTGTGGGAGGCCGATAGTTCGCATTGCTGCTTGTGGAGAGGATGCATTAGAGTTGAAATATAATAATAAAAAATTGCAGTCCGTATTTATCTTATACCATACACTGATTTATTTAAAAAACCCGTATAAAGTTTTCTTTCATGTATATTTGAATGACATCCAGGGGGGGGTGGGGGGGGGGACTAATCACACCTGATGAAAGGGGGGCTCGATGTAAAAAGTTTGCTTTACACTAGACTCAAAAATGTTTGGTCTAGTGTAAAGAGCCCTAGCACACAGAACCCTGGCCAGGTCTGCCACGTTGATTGTGCGTTAGGCTGCATGTCGGGAAACAAACCCCGGAGATGTCACAAACAAACACCAGTAGTTTTGGGGAATCTTGAGTGCTGTAATACCACACCACAGAATGGCCTTGTTACTCTTCAGCTGAGCGGCATGTACAAAGATACAACCCTTAACCCCACGTGTGCCCAGAGAGGCAGTGAGCGGAAGAAATGCTGACTAATTGTTTCTCTGGTGTCTTTTTGTTATTGTAAGAAACTGTATCTGGGGGAAGGCCAGATCGCTCGCACGCAGTGTCTGAGCCGCGCAGTGTCACATGCAGTTATGAGCCGCGCATGTCACACCAGTGTATGAGCCCAGGCGAGTGTCACATGCAGTGTTGAGCCGTGGCAGTGTCCACATGCAGTGTATGAGCCGTGCAGTGTCACATGCAGTGTATGATGCTGCCGTGTCACAGCAGTGTATGAGCCGCGCAGTGTACACGCAGTGTATGAGCCGCGCAGTTCACCGCAGTGTATGAGCCGCGCAGTGTCCCGCTGTAGATCGTGCAGTGTCACACGCAGTGTATGAGCCGTGCAGTGTCACACCGCAGTGTATGAGCCGCACAGTGTCACACGCAGTGTATGAGCCGCGCAGTCACACGCAGTGTATGAGCCGCGCTGTCACACGAAGTTATGAGCCGCCAGTGTCCACGCAGTGTATGAGCGTGCAGTGTCACACGAGTGTATGAGCGCGCAGTGTCACGCCGTGTATGAGCCTGGCAGTCTCACACGCAGTGTATGAGCCGCGCAGGTCAACACGCAGTGTATGAGCCGCTCAGTCACACGCAGTGTATGAGCCGGCAGTGTCACTGCAGTGTATGAGACGCTGCAGTGTCACACGCAGTGTATGAGCAGCCGCGCATGTCACACGCAGTGTATGAGCCGCGCAGTCACACAGCATGTGTATGAGCCGCGCAGTGGCACACGCAGTGATTGAGCCGCGCGCAGGTGTCCACACCAGTGGTATGAGCCATGCAGTCCACACGCAGTGTATGAGCCGCGGCATGTCAACAGATGCAGTGTATAGCCGTGCAGTCACACGCAGTGTATGAGCCGCGCAGTGTCACAACGCAGTGTATGAGCGTGCAGTCACACACGCAGTGTAGGAGCCACGCAGTGTCACACGCAGTGTAGAGCCGTCGCAGTGTCCAGCAGTGTATGAGCCGCGCAGTGACAACATCAGTGTATGAGCCGTGCATGTCACACGCAGTGTATGAGCCCGCATGCAGTGTATAGCCGTGCACACGCAGTGTATGAGCCGCGCACAGTGTCACATGTCAGTGTATGAGCCGTCATTGTCACACGGCATTGTATGAGCCGCGCAGTCACACGCAGTTATGAGCCGCGCTGTCCACATGCAGTGTATGAGCCGCGCAGTGTCACATGCGTGTATGAGCCGGCGTCAAACGCAGTGTATAGCGTGCGTCACATGCATTGTAATGAGCCGTGCCAGTGTCACACGCAGTGTATGAGCCGCGCAGTGCCACACGCAGTGTATGAGCCGCGCATGTCACACGCAGTGTAAGTCCCGCGCATTGTCACACGCAGTGTAGAGCCGCGCAGTGTGTCACACGCAGGTATGAGCCGCGCAGTCACAGCAGTGTATGAGCCGTGCAGAAGTCAGCCGCAGTGTATGAGCCGGCATGTCACACTCAGTGTTGAGCCCGCAGTGTCACGATGTCATGAGCCGCCGGCAGTGTCCCCACGTGCAGTGTAGAGGCCGTGCAGTGTCACAGCAGTGTATGAGCCGTGCAGTCACAGCAGTGCGAGCACGCAGTGTATAGGAGCCCGCAGTGCCCGCAGTTGTGTATGAGCCGCGCATGCACACACGCAGTGTATGAGCCGCGCAGTGTCAACATGCAGTGGTATGAGCCGTCACGCATTGTAACCAGTGTATAGCCGGCGCAGTGTCACCCGCAGTTGTATGAGCCGTGCATCAAACGCATGTATGAGCAGTGCAGTACACGCAGTGAGGAGTCACACAGTCGCAGTCACAGTGCAGTGTATGAGCCGCGCAGTGTCACACGCAGTGTCATGAGCTCGTGCAGTCAACGTTCGATGTCACACCCAGTGTATGAGCCGTTCATCAC